>JABCQV010000265.1:0-93924 GCA_013186375.1 Fusarium aywerte
TATTAATTAGTTAATCTATTAAAAAGCTAAAACTAATTTTTAAAGTTTTAATTCTTCTTTTAATAAAACTAATGCCTTACTAGTATTCTGATTTGCAATTAGTAGCATATACTTATTACTAAGTACTATAGCCCTAAGTCCCTCAAGTGCCTCTGTTTGCCCTTGATAACTCTGTGACACTCTCTTTACCCGTGCATAGTACTCTAGCGCTAGGTAGTTTATGCCCAGAAGCTGGTATAGACGACCTATGTTATAATAAGCCTCTGCCTTACGTTGCAGGCTTTCGTTAAGCAGGCTTGGTGAGCCCAGTTCAGCATATCGTGACAAGAATGACTGGCCCTGCAGCAGCAGGTATTGACGGTTCGTAGATTGACGTTTCAATCCGTAGTGGACATAAGCGAGCCCAAGACTAAGGTTCACCATGGGGTTGTCGGGGTCTAGAGCCCGAGATCGCAGGAAGTATCCTATTTGAAAGTCAATCAAGCTGCGCTTGGACAAGTACCAACTACTTACCTAGCGCATATGTGTAGCTCGTCGATGTAAATAGAATGTGTCCGTAGAGCATCAGCACACAGGCATCCAGCACCGGCTCCTTCTTTCTAGCCAAATCGGTATTGGCCTCGTTATCCCCATGGGTCTCATCCATAGCTTTAATCTGACGGAGAATGTACTTTTGTGCCGGTCCTGATGTATACCAGGACACAGGAGATTGGCATAGATTCGACACAAGAGCGAACATACGGTACGAGTCCGACGTGGCGCCTTCCCTCATCAGCTGACGAGCAGTTGCGATACATTTCTCCTCGTCACTTGTATAGATAGCACAAACTATGATAGTCAGTAGGTTGTAAACGTTGCAATATAGTTCACTTACCACTCCATGCAACATGAATGACGAACCCGTGCTCTGGAGCTTGGAATGCTGTCGAATCCCGAGCAGCCTCACACACCTGGTAAGCTTCGTCACGCCGATGTGCGATAGCGAGCCCAATGGCGTAATCAAGAAAAAGGTCAAGCCAGTTGTTAAATGAAATTCCCTGATGGCCGTCGAGGTCCGAAGAACCTACTTCCCCATTCCCGTTGTCAGGTTGAGGTGCGAGGGCTATGTAAATTTCAAAGTCAGTAAGTGATCTATCCACGGAACTCGGTGCACTCACTTCTCGCTAGCCTTTCGTACATTTGCGAGAGTTCGTTTTGTGGTTTGTCTGCTTCCTGCTGCTGCAGATGGGTTTTTGGCCCTAAGAAATGCAAATACTTATCCCAAGTATAAAACTTCTTGATTGATCGGAACTCGTCTACAAGTTCTTTGGAAGATGCCATCCACTCTGGAATCAAACCGTGGCACCCGTCTTTGATCTTCCGACGTAAACCTTGGACGATCTCGTACTGTTCCGCCAACTTTACTGCGCGCGCCTGCTCCTCTTGCCGACGTTTATCTGCACCAGCTAATCTTTTTGGTCGGTAGCGCCGTGTAATGAGCCTCTTTCCGAAGGCATCTGTTCTTCGAGGAACAGCTTGAACTTGTCGTGGAGTCCGGCGGCTGGGCTGTTCAGTTGCTAGGCTCGGGTCTTGGCCGCTTTCGTTGATGTTATCCCGATCTCGGAGCTCTCGAAGAGCCATTGCCTCAGCAGCCAAGATAAGAGCCTCTTCCTCTTCTCTCGCTTTCTCGTACATGTTTGCCAGTTCAATACGAGCATCAATGTTATCTTCATCCGCATCAATCGCAGCCAGGAAATACTCTTCGGCGGTCGCATTCTCTCCCATCGCAGAATGACATCGCCCTAGCTGCAGTAGAATTGTTGCATCGGCATCGCCAGGCAAGTCACGAAGTATGTGGTAGTATGAAATTGCCAGTGGGGTGTGGCCACGGTGCGCTAGCTCCTCCGCAAGATCGAAAGTCAAGAAGGGAAAGTCGTTGGCGAACTCTCTGGTATGATCGGACTCGGGGTCAAACCACCACATATGTTTCTGTCATCGATTGTTAGTATGGCTTTTACCGTAACACTTCGGCTCCTTACCATGGCTTCTTCCTCATTGCCAAGTCGAAATCTGTAAATCGCCAGACGAGCGCGAAGATCCCAAGGGAACGATTGGCCATAAAGATCGGAGCTCCAAAGCCCAGCTCTGAATTCAGGAACACATGATCGTCTTTCATCGCCCATATCCCATTCACGGTCATCTGAGTGCCATTCATTCCAGTACACCTCGGGCTCTCGGCCCAAAACCCATCTAGATAGCGCCTTTGCTTCCCAGATGGCATCCTCATAGCGACCTGTCGAAGCAAACAGGTCCACGTAAATTCCGATATCAGTCCACGGTGCTTCTACTATCTCGAGGCTCGGTTTGGTCTTCTCGTGGTCAAAGAATCGTTTGTAGGCTGCGATTGCGCTTGGGACGGCTGCTTCCGCTTGCTTGTTGTCAACGCAAGCTTCTGCAAGCTTTCTCACAATTTCAAGGTCGTAGGGACGATGCTTCAGTACAATTTTGTAGTCAGAAATAGCTGCAGCGAGATGACCTTGTTTGTGACAGACTAGACCCTTGCCTAATCTGGCGTCTAAGTTTGTGTGGTCAGCGCGTAGCGCGGCAGAATAACAAAGTCTTGCAGTATTGAGATTCCCAGCTTCGTCATCCCCTGCATTCTCCAAAGCAAATGATGCGCATCGGAGCCAGCCATTGACGTCTTTCGGACGAAGATGAGCAGCATATACCATTGCAGACAGCGACTTGCTCATATCACCCTGCTCGCCAAAGATAGAGGCCAAGGTCGTCCATGCTTGGTGTGTTTCTGCGTTGATTCTGATGACTTCAAAGACTAGGTCCAGTGCTAACGAATAGTTACCGCCCAGGAAAGCTTGATTCACTTTTGATAATCGCGCTGTTATATCGCCTCTAGGTTTTGCTGCTTTCCGCGGACCTCGAGCTCCCTTTCCTCGTAGCCCAGCGCGTGTGGACGAGGATGGGACAACCTCATCGCGTTGTACAGCTATGAAATCCCTGACGGTTTGGTCAAACTTGGCAATATCATCCTCCAACTCCTCCAAATCAGAATCTGCATCAGAAGCATTTTCCTGCTGCCTATTTCGATGAGTATTATTTCTCCACGGCCTGAAAATAAAAGAAGCACGAACCTTTCCGTCATTTCAAGTTGAATTTCTCCCGACATCATGCATATCGATAGTTCCAGGTTCTCACGAAGGGTATAGTTGATGTCTTTAAATTGGATTTGACGATGTTTACCAGAGGTATGATGGTGTCAAAGAAGTGGCGCAGAAAATGTGGCTCACCTGCGGAGCCACGTGATAACATGGCTGGTTTTCCGCCAGTGGTCCTCAGACCTTTGGTAATAGCAACAATAGGGGAGGGAGATACCTATGGATAACAATATAGAAGCAGGCAGGCATCTTATACGTCTTATACCTTCTCGGGCTTGTCATGCGAAAACCTACTCGTTAGTATAAGTGTTTGCTACCTAGAGTCAAAAAGCTTATAATCATGTTTGATGCTTATATTGCGATGACTTTCTATTACCTTAGAGACTGTAGGCTCCAATCTCTTGAATTATTCATAAACCCAAGAGACACCTGGATGCATGATAGAATTATCAACTACTTGTTCTTATGCGGGTTATTATGCTAGCAGCGACAGGCAAGGGTTACGAGGCGTACTGCGCGCACTACCCAAGAAGTACATCTACCTAAGTCATTTCATATACAAAAAGGTCTTGATCTTGGCGCTCTTTTTCCTTTTAGAAGATGACTTGCTGGTCATTATCAGTCCCAGCATGATCGTGAACTTAAGCAGATCCTATTAGATGAACGTGTCAACCCTACGCTCATGGTAGAGGGTCTGCATTGTCCATCTATGTACATTGCAAAACAGGCTGTGAACATACCCGCCGCTATTTGATCGGCACAGTTCTGTGTCATCAGGCTTGGGTCAAACGGTGCTATTGATATATTCTCTAAGGGCAAGAGCCGAGATATCTTTGTGAGCGCGACCACGTGGTATATGACGGTCCGGTTGATATAGACAGCTCATAGCAGTTTCTACAGGCTCATGGGTATCAGAAGTTGGCTTTAGAATGAACAAACAGTTTATTGCAAAAAGGACACAAGTCGTTACTATCAACTCATCATGTCGTGGAAACTCGTAGTTCTCACGCTCGACTATTATTCTGAGTCCCGCAGGTTGACATCTGTCTCCCGCCGTAACAAAGACGAGCACGTCAAGATCTTGACCGAAATACAGCACCATCTGAAAGAATAAAGACCACCCCACAGTCCATTTTTGACGGTCTCTATGCATGCACGCCCGGTCACGGTGTTTCTAGCCCAGTTTTCCATCGGCCTTGGCTTCTATTGGAGAGTCAGTGAATGTTGTTGGGCAATGGATCGTATCAAAAACTCACCCTTGACCTGATCAAAGACCTTGAGCATCTTTCGACGCGCACCGAGAGCGTTCACACCACGCTCTTCCAGGGCCTTGTCATCCAACTCAATGAGATCCGTCCATTTCATGTCTTTGAGATTATCCGTGTATTTGTGAAGACGAAGACTTCGTAGCCAGCTAGGAATGTCCTGCAGGAGAGTTGGGTCAGTGGGATCCTCGGGGGGCTTCGAGCTACCTCGACGTCCACGAGGCGACCGTCCACGGACCATGTCAGAATGGTCCGACAAGTAGCCCTCGTGGCCGCCCATTCCAAGGCCACCTAAGTTGACAGATTGCATACCACCACTTAGCAGCGGCGAGGATCCATCATAGGCGCTGAGGAATCCATTGTTTTGGGGTGAGGTGAATGGAGCCATGTGAGGAATTCCAGGTTGCATAGCAAGCCCGGGAGAGCTGGGACGAGAACGTTGACCACCCAAGCCAAGGTTTTGCTGTGCCTGGAGGGCCATGATCTGCTCGCGACTGAGCACTTGCCCATGCTCATTGATCATGACTACATTAGCGTTCGGAAGGTTGATTCCAGGGTGCGGACCGGCGGAAACAGGGTTCTGGCCGTTTCCAGAGGTGCCATCATTGGATCTCGTACGACGGTATTTTCGTACATCATCAAGCGCGAACCGGTTGTTGACTGTGGACAGTGCAGCGAGTTTCATGGCAGTGGCATTGGCAACCATGTCAGCTTGGTTGCCTCCCGTAGCAGATGCATTGAAGGTACTGGTCATTGGTGTGTTGACCATGGAAGCCCAGTTACCGCTACTGGCGTTGTAAGGTGACAGCAAAGGCAAATCTGCGGGGGTTTTCTCTGGGGCCGTAAGGGTCGTTTGCTGGATCGTGTTGTTACTCGATAACTGGGGACGGGGTGAGCGAAGTCCACCTGATGGTGCCGGCTGCACGAATTGGCCCATTGGCGCCTGACCAGATGGTGTTTTGGCAGAGGCGTCTGCATTCCCGCCGGTGTTCCAGGGAGAGGAACCAGCAGGCCCAGTGTCTCGACTATCCTGTGGTGCACTGATAGATGGAGCAGCCATGGACGACCGGTGGTCTAGAGCAATACTGTTACGGTTCGATGAGGGTGGGTTTCCAGTCTGCTGAGTAAACTTGGCTTTCTCAGTCGCGATAGCAGCTGCAGCATCGGGGAACATGGCGCTGATGGTTGAGGGATCGAGCCCTGAGTGTCTTTTGGTCGACGGTGCGATAACCGAGTTGCGCGCCATTGAGTTACGGGCAGAATCGACGTTCAGTTTGTTCATGGCGTCGCTAAGGCGGTTGGACATGGGATCTGCAGCTGTGTTAGAGGTAGAGCGAGTTCGTGTTGGTACCTTTCATACCTTTATCGAAGCTAGCAGGAGAGAGCACCCCTGACAGTGGATGATTTTTCCCCATCTGTTGGAGTACCTGGATGAAAAAGCGAATTTGAACTTGGGTTGTCTGTTGCAGCAAAGCATACAGGGCAGCAGTACGCTCAGCCTCGCTCAAGACACGGAACCATTGCTCTATGGCGCTAAGCTCGTCCTTGAAATCTTGATCAAGGGTCGCAGCAGCCATTTCCTCCAGCGTCGTTTCGTACTGATCAATATCGGCAATCCATTGCTGGGCAATCTTGTCTTGAGAGTCTGACTCCGCATTATTTGGGCCAAGATTCTGCTGGGCTTGGCCGTAAAAATCGGAAGATGGTCGAATGCGACTGGAGGGGGAGGGACCCGAGAGGGATGCCATGTCGGCTGAGGCGCGAAGTGAGTGTCCAGAGCCAACAGCTCTCGAAGACGGCGGTCGCAAGGTCGAGGTGTTGTTAGCCTCGGGTGTGCTGTTCCTGTTTCCGATGACGTGGTTTCCAGACATGTTGTGCATTATCGGGGGGGGGTTGAAAGTATAGACAAGGTCATTCGCAAAGGTTAAGTGCGCAGAATGTGACGGTGGCAAGCAAAACGTTACAAGAATCGTCTCTCGACTCCTGCAGTGACCGGCTGACCTCAAAGGAGCTTAGACTTCAAGCAAGGCAGGAAATCTAGAACATTATCTGCAAGATGATGAACAGCGCTGCGAGTTTGTTAGACGACACTTGAATATGAGAATTGAATGAAAAGATGATGCCATCCAGTCTGATCCGACAACTTAGAGCAAGCAGCCGAGGGGCGGGAAGGGGACAGTCGTACCGAGTATATAAATGATACTTACCTAAGGTATAAGGTAAGGTAGGTGGGCAAAGAAGGGACGAAGTCTGCTTCCAGGCAGGCCACAGCAACCCTGATTAAATCCCGCCGCTGTATGAAGTAACGAACCGTCGTCCTTTAGCGATGAAGTCGTCAAAGGATAGAGGGATGATCGTGAGCAAAGGGTAGACTATTGGATTCGTGTTCCTCTCTCTTCGCAGCGAAGGCCTCAGCCCCTGGGCTTACCCAATTGGGGTCGCCTGCCCGCCAAGGGCCCACAGGCCTATCGGCAGCAACGAAAAAAAAGGCCATTAATCCTTGTCTTTATGATCAGATTCACATATATAGTTGCCTGAGGCGCTTGCCGAGTTTCAGGGTGGCAAAAAGCATAGGCAGCATATGGTGATCCTGCGCGATAAAATAGAAGAATCTCCAGAAGAGGGTTAGTTGGCTAGCAGTTATCTGTGTTTGTATTCATAGTTGTTATCCGTACGTAGGTACATTAGCCTACCTAATCCACAGACATCTTAATCAACTGCCTACTACGTACTTCGTGCTTCTATTCGGCGACATTCATTACGACGGCACGAAACCGTTAGGGAAAAAAAAAGAAAGAAAAAAAGGAAAAGAAAAGAAAGAGTATAACTGAAAACACAGTTCGTATTTCAGCCTCCCTGTAAGATAGACAAAGCACAGGTTCTAGCGCTGCTCCAACAGCAACCAGCGTAGCAATTACATATTTCACTAGAGTGTCATAATGTACTTAGGAATCACTTGACGCGAGTCATAATGATAAAAGAACAAATGCACACAGTAATTCACCAACAAATGCACTTGTGGAATTGGGAATTGCAGCTTGGAGAACAGGCAGAAGTTTTCAGTATTCTACCTCATGCTCCTGGGAAACAAGCAACATGCTTTACTCGGGACTGTCACAGCGTCATTCGCCGGAACGTGTCGGCATCCGCCACCTGTTTTCGTCGGGCTAACCGCATGGTATTTCCGTCGTTCATTTGCGTAGGTTCTATCGTGTGTGTGCCGTAACCGAGCAATGCGAATGCTCCAAATTGACGCCTCAATATTCCTTTTGCCGGGTTGCTTAGACAGTCTCGCGCTTGCCCTCCTTAGCCTCCTTCTGTTAAATTTGTTAGCCAGTTGTATAAAGCCGAGGTATCGTTCTCAGTCGCAGGTGTGGGCGTACCAGAGCCTTCATGTTGCCGTGAAGAGCATGTCGGTGGTTTCGTCGGAACTTGGGGTCGGTACCCTTAAGAGAGGGGTAACGGGAAGTCTTGGGCTTCTTGATTCTGCGCGCAAGTTAGCGATTGATCGTTACGGGTGAATTTCGATATAAATACCCGTTCCGGTGCGCCTTGCGCGACTGGTTGTGCTGGGAGCTGTTCTTTGACTCTGCGGCAGTGTCAGTGAACTTGAAATCTTCCTTTGAGTGTTCTATTAGGCTTGCACGTACTCGCCATTGCTGCTGATTGATTCCCTGTGTCGACGGAGACGGATCACGAAGTTGAGAGGAGAAAGCCAGATTTGTGTGCGTGAGCTACTCGAAGCCCTAGAGGAAATATGTGGGTCCATATGCTGACCTAATGGTACACGTGCTTCGAGTACCCACACCTAGTAGCCACGGCTGTGAATACCGTCATTCCTTTGACTGACACTCTTCCTCGAGTGTCTCTTGCAGATAGACTTGTCTTTTTTTTTTTTTTTCTTAAAATAGTTGCCTTGATAAGAGAAGCTCTAATTTTCACGTAAGTAGGTCGTCACATACTCCAAGTCTCCTAACGAAATTCAAGATTGTGTAAGCCGGTCATTGAACGGAGATAGCAGATAGCACCGGCTGTGAGAATTACAGTCTGCCACACATTGATACCAGAGCAACGGCTACATGATTTGTATTGGTATAGAAGCTTAGCAGTCTGCCTAGGTGCTAAACATGCCATCAATGCAGCTCAGAATCTTTGGGTTTGTCACAATACAGAAGTAAACGCTAATTACTCGAGAAACATACAAACAGACAAAAACACCTACCTATCCATTTCTATTCCCCCTTTTGCAAAAACCTCCTCTTCTCACACAACGACACTATGGTCGAGATTGGTCTTCAACTATGACTCCAATCTAAGTGGTTGTCACCGGTTTGGCCGCAATGCTGTGAGCAGTTGCTGCTGCTGCAGTCTTCTTAGTAGTCCGGCTGATTTTACCAAGGTGAATAGTCTTGATGTATCGAATAAGGAGGATGAACATTAGCTCAACCCTACAAGTCAGAAGGCGTTAGCAACGGCAGTTTTGTCGACGTGAATGATTCAACCTTACCTCTCCTTTGCTGTCATTAGGATGCCTTGGACGAGAAGTCCCTTGAGAATCTGTGGCCCAATGCCCTTGAACAACCCCAGCACACCCTCATGTTTGATGATGAACTTCATGACCTCAACGAAACTGGTGAAGGGCTTGCCATTGCGAGCTGGGGGTGGCTTTGATTGGAGGCCGACCTTGGCCACAATCAAAGGTTGAGTGGCGATAGTCGCCAGTGCTTTAGACATAGCGCCCAGCACTGCCAGCATAGTTAGAGTTTAGTTCTGATAACAGCTCCAGGATGCAGACTTACAAAATGCCTCGCCTGGTCTCAGACTGGTTTTGCCAGGGAATAGTACTTCCTTTAGTCGTTCGTACGCGCCGTATGTAATGGCGGGATTGACAACAAGAACCAGACTAGCCTTGAGACCACGCCAAAGACCTGATACGCCATCTGGGCCATCGATGACCTCACGAGCTGTGGCTATAAGACCCTTGCGATCAGATTTGCTGGCTGTTTGCTGGCGCGTGGTTACTACCGCGACAGGAATCGTAAAGACTTGGGCAATGGCTCCTGCGACAGCACCTAAAGCGAGCTCCACGACGGTAGACGGGTTCGCGTCTGTCTTTCGCGATTTGAAGTATAGTGTTCTGACAATGGTGTACCAGTAAAAATAGGCAAAGTTGGTTGACGCAACACCAATCAAAGAACCGTTCATGCCAGCGTAAAGACCCTTGATGCCGTCATCGGCAACAATTCGCGAGATGGCATCCCATGTCGAGGTGTAGTGTGGCTCGTCGGTCGGCGAAGGGCCTTTGGTGGGATCTGGTTTGATTTGAACTTGAAGACGAGTCTTGACACTGTGTTTGGCTGTCGTTAGCATCTGCTGAGGAGGACATGTTGGTAAACTTCAGAGGATGGCAACTTACATGTCCAGGGGATAGACCAGCGCGTTAGCCAGAACAGCGCCTGTAGCGCCAGCCACGGCGCGACCCCAAGGGGAAATCTCAGGTTTTGATTGCGCCGCCATAACGTGATAACTGTTGAGTTCTTGAAGATCAAGGGAAGACACGGCCTGAAATGTACTGTCGTCTTGTCGTGAGGTCAGACGTGACCTTTAGCTGGGCCCGGGCAGGGCATCATATCGTTATCAAAAGATTAAACGGCCTGCGACCGGTACGGGGCCGAGGTTCGAGCCCACCGGTCTCGGCAGATCCCATCCCCGCCTGTGATCTGACCCGGGGGACATGGCACCTACCTCGGTTAGTGCCTCAATACCTACCCGGTACCTATCCCGTAGCTGTAGTGTAGCCTGTATGTTTGTGGCTACTTGCCGGAGTGCGATGACTTCCTTTATCATTACATTTATTGAGGTGTAGCAAGCACGCTTGAATATGGTATATCTTCTACACAGCATAAATATCAACTACATTTGCAGAAACAGAAAAAATCACTACTTTAAGTATTGCTGTGGGATGTTTGTCCTACCCCTTCGCACTCAAAACAATCAACTTGAGTCAATAATCCGATCAGCTATTTCTTGACTGCGCTGTTGCTCATCCCCCCCCCCCCCTTCATCTCTTGTAAAAAATCAATCATTGCCCGCGCAGACAGCACGAGACAGCGCAATACAACAAAGCAGTCGGGCTATGTCAATACTCTACTGCATCCAGCTTACTACGTACGTAGTGATTCAACTTTGATAAGAGAAATCGCACAAGTGGAGAATGCGACAGGCGCAGCGCAGCCATCATTTCAGCCCCCACCGCGGGGTTCGGAGGCTCAACCTAATCTACGTGCTTGGTTATCGACTCAGCCTACAAGAATTATCTACCTTGGCTTGAGAGGCCATGTTCCAGTAGACCGGCGATGGAGAAGAGAGCTCAGGTAAGTCGAGTGATTCATTCACAACACCGCATCCCGCTATAATATGTTTGTCTGTTGGCCTGAGATGGTCCAACATGACTTCATTAACCAACTCCGCTAACTCTATATCCTAGGCCACTGAGTCTCTTATTCGAACATCGAGTGGCCAAACGGCCCTCGATCATACCGTACTGGCCGCTGAGCTGTATATGCGAGCTGCTGGGGAGGCTGCTACCAAGAAAGATGCTACTCGCTTACGTCTGAAGTGTCAACAACTCATTGCGGAAGCGGAAAAGCTCAAAGCCCATCTCACACAGACCCCTAGTATCCTGGTGCGAACTTCACGCCTCCATGGAAATCTTTTTCCTCCATGGTTGAACGAGCCCTCGGATAAAGACTTTGAGCTTCTCCCAGGCAAGGAACCTTTCATGTAAGGCACCAGGTCAACGCTGATGTTGAATCAATTGTTGACTTTGGTACAGCGATAATGCTACCTTTACCTTGTCCCCTAAACAGGCTGCTACTTTTGGTGGGTGGAAGCGTCCACGAGACCTTCACAATGATCTCGGCTCAGATGACGATGCTTTAATGAACTCCAGCCGTGGTTGTGATCTTGTTCAAGATGTGACGACCGATTGTTCTGTAGTAGCCAGTCTATGCGCTGCCATGCGCATCTTGACTGGTCGAAACTCGGTAATGTCATTGCCGGCAAGAGCTGATATTGACCAGCTTATTGACAGATATAAATAGGTTCTGTCGTCCATTATGTATCCTTTCGATAAGGCACGGGGCATACCCAGAGTTTCGGCTTCAGGCAAATACGTGCTGAAGCTATATTTCAACGGCTGCTTTCGCCGTGTTGTCATTGACGAGCGGCTTCCTTCTTCCATCACTGACCGCACGCTCTACGTTGTTGACCGACTGAACCCTCAACTGATCTGGCCGGCCCTTCTAGAGAAAGCCTATCTTAAAGTAAGAGGCGGTTATGACTTTCCAGGGAGTAATTCTGGCACAGATCTATGGGTACTTACCGGTTGGATCCCCGAACAGATTTTCCTTCGAAGGTGAGCGCTCTCAATTTTGTTATTGCAGACCCGCCCTTCCCGGTCTCCCGCTGCTCTGCGTTATCTTGATTCTACAACGTGGACTCACTTTTCAATTGCTCGTGTAGGGAGGACCTGGAAATCGACAGACTATGGACACGTATCAAAAGTGCACACGATTCTGAAAATGTTGTCGTTACTCTGGGTACTGGAAGAATCTCGGCCGAAGAGGAGGACCTTCTTGGCTTGATTGGAGAACATGACTATGCTATAATGGACCTCGAGATTGTTGGTGACAGCCGAAGGCTCTTGGTTAAAAATCCTTGGTGTGATGGGCCAGTATGGAAAGGGGGCATCTCCCAACCGTCTGTGACCGAGTCAGCATCGCAAATGACAGACTCTCGGAACAGATCCGTACCCTCTGTTGCTGGTTCATTTTGGATGACTCTGGAAGATGTTCTTCAGCACTTTGAGTCCATGTATCTTAACTGGAACCCGTCGCTCTTCTCCCATCGACAGGACCACCACCTCACTTGGCATATGCCGCCTCCGGAGCTGTCTTCCTCTCTCGTCCGCAACCCCCAGTACTCGCTACAATCACCCACGGGTGGACCTGTCTGGATTCTCGTCAGCAGGCACTTTGTAGATGCTGAGCTCGAAATCTCTCGCAAGAGAACCGACACAATGGCAGCCGTCTCCGGACAACTCGGCTACATGAGCATCCTTGTCTTTGATAATAAAGGCCACAGGGTGCAAGTCAGCGATGGCGATATCTACCGTGGACCTTATGTTGATTCACCACAGACCCTTGCACGTTTTGACACGAGTCCAAAGAAAAGATACACCGTTGTAATTGATCAGCACGAGTTCCCGCTGCCAGACTACACCCTCACCCTTTCCTTTCTGTCGCAAGGCCAACTTGCTGTGAAGGAAGCCGAAGACGCTATGAGTCTTGTAAAAGAAATCACCGGATCGTGGACTAGAAGGTCCGCAGGGGGTAGCGCGGCCTGTACAACATACACCACCAACCCCCAGTACAAGTTATCACTCGCTCAAGCAGGCCCGCTTTCTATACTTCTCTCAACCAATATGCAGGAAATCCACGTCCACATCGATTTAGTCTGGTCTCAAGGCAAGCGGGTTCAGACACTCAAGGTTCGCGATCTAGCGGGTTCATCTGGAGAATATCGGCGAGGTTGTGCAGTGGCAAGCATTCCGCATGTTGATGCCGGGGTGTACACTCTGGTATGCTCGACTTTCGAGGCAGGACAACTCGCCGACTTTGTCCTCCGCATCTCATCCATGACAGATGTGGCTATACAGCCCGTTCCTGCTGACGCTGCGGGGCGATTGCGCAAAACACTCACTCCATTCAGACTTTCAGATGGAGAAGAAGTCCGGCGGGCACAGCTTTCAGCTTCCTGGCTAACTCGGATCAGCATCACCGCACGAAGCGTTTACAGTTCCGGCCTGGATCTTAGCAACCGGCCCTCGTCCACTCTGATGGTACGAGTTTCAGTGGCGCATGGATGGGGTCCAGAGCGAAGTACAATCGCAACATCAGGTGAAGGCGAGTACGAAGAGCTCAAAACCATAGTACGAACCCCCGAATTAGACATGGAGCCGGCGAGAATACAACGAGAGGGTATGTGGTTGGTGATTGAAAGCATGGGCATATCTCAACTAGGAGAGTATATTGAAATAGAGATTCACAGCGACGGACCCGTCAGTGTTGGGTCTTGGGCACTCGTATAGGCAGGGTTCAACCAAAGCGATAGGACAATGATGAGAGTATCATGGTGCTGCGTGTGAAGAATTGAACAAAATAGACGCTATTTCGCGAGACGACGCCATTCCGGCACGAATGGTCCACTCCCTAAGGAGAAAAGAAAAGACGACAAAAAAATCGACCCAACCGGGTATCCAAGATCCTAAACGCCTACTCTGCTACCGCCCAAGCTCACGCCGCTGAACCAAAATAATTTGGCAACAGATGAGAAACCTGCAGTCCCTCCAACCTATCACTCGGTAGGCACCCATTCAAGTAACTCCATATAAAGACTGCGCTTCGTAGCGTTGTCGTAAAGTCATTCCTCGTCCATCTCGATAACAAAGGCCAAGAACAGGGACCAAATCACTGGTCGCATTACAAATATTCATGAGGGTGGACCGCGTCTTCTCCGACCACGGTTGGGTCCGTCTGGTCGCTGAGCGAGCACATCTCGTAGTTGTGGATCGTCTTTATCTTTGTCTACGTGATGGACACGAACATGCCTATGAGCGGTCACTGTCAATATTTAAATTCAGGGTGAAGATTCAATAAGACCATAGTCAAGAATGCAAGGCGACGTACCGCTGTAGATTATCCGGACGTGGATACTTATGTTCCCTATCAGGGCAAAAAGGACACACATATCCTGGAGAGTCATGGACCAGACCATGCCTTATCATCTCATTCTTGCGTTTGAAACCCTTCCCCCCTTCACTTCTTGGACACCCCTTTACTGGACAGTAATGCGGCCGCGCTGATGAATGCACATTCATATGAGAATTGAGGAGGTACTGCGTCTGAAAAGGCGCGGCATTACATCCCGGGACTGTGCATGTGTAGGAGCCGGAGATAGGTTGCGGATTTGTGATGCCATCAATACTCATGCGATCGGTGATGGAAGTAGAGTTGATGGAGGTGGAGGTAGCGGGCGTAGAAGCGGAATGATCGGTATTTGGAGTCTCACCGGCATTGCTGCTACTATATTCCGTTGGGGCACGAGGACGAGTGCCGCTTGTTGTATAGTAGTGAATACTCGCACTCGGAGCAGAGTGTGGGGAAAGTGTTCTATACCCTTCGGGCGGCGAACGAGGTGAAGACGGGAGATTGCTCACACTGAAGCGATGTCCAAGGTTTCCAGCTGGTGAGGTAGGGAAAGTAGAAGATGGCCCTGAAGGGGCACGTCCAAGATCCTGTTCGGACGCATGTTCAGGAGCTAGATCCCTCAGTTCCCCCAGAGTAGAACGTAGAGATGGAAGAGACTGTGAGGGTAGAGTCTCCTTGGATTCGCCAACTGGCGTATGACCCGCGTGATGGAGGGGTGGTAAGGGTCCGCTGGGTGAAGGAATTAGTGGTGATGTGACTCTGTTGCCAGAAACATATCGCGTTGAAGGTAAGCCGGTAACCGAAGGCTCGTCATGAATGGAAAGCTGGCCGGTCGGTATCGATATGTCGGGTATAGTTTTAGGTACTGTGGCTGTGAGAGCTGGGGGCGCTGTAGCTAGCGAGGCAGCCTGCAGTGCGTCTGCGGCAAGATGCTGAAGCAACGGTCCGCTTATGAGATTCCCGTTCACGGGTCTGTCTGGTCGAAGTTCTTCATCAGGTGAGTCTTCGTCGGCTGGAAGACTTTCGCGACCAGCTGTGCGAGCGAGATCAGGATCGCGTCCGTTATCGAGATATGCGACTAAGACCGCGTCCCCAGAAGTCGGACGAACCTTGTGGCGATTAGATTTGTCGAGACCGCCGATACATGAAGGACTAAGACTGACTTGAGTTGCAGGTATATCCGGGGGAGGGCTTGGAGACGGCTCGAGCTTAGGACGAAGCGGGGTCATGAGGGGGCTCCCTCGGGGAACCACATCATCCGGATCGTACGTATCGACAATGAAGCCGAGATGAGGCTGCGGTGGTTGGTGCTGCTGTTGCTGCGTAGCTGTGGTCATCGTTGTCGCGTTGACGGCGGTTGCTCAGCTCGCCATGGCCCCCCGTGGGGTTGAAGCGTTCGGGACTCTTTGTCGTTGGCTAATCACGCGCCGGTGTGAATATTCGTGATGAAATTTGGAATAACAACCTCCACTGCCAGAGACAAATTGAAAGGGACGAGGGATGCGAAGGACGTATCGGTCGGATGAGGGTGTGAACCGGCTATTGAATAGACACGCGCAATTCTAAACAGATAATGTGCCAGCGAGATTTCGTATACTAGTACTCGCTTCTCAATGTAGAGCGACGAAAGGCCGTCCAAGGCGGCGACGAGAACTGTCAAAGTATTTTACACTGCGATCATCCAGGCAAGAGGACGATAAATGTAAGTCGTAACAACGGCTGTAAGCGCAGGTCAGGTGCGGTTTGCGGCGTAAATGCGATGAGCTTTGAGCCTCTAGGCTGAATGCAAAGAGCGTGTCTAAATATATCTTCTGTGATCGTAACGCGTTATTTGGGAGATTTTGACTTTGTTGGCTTGATAATCGTTCAAGTGAGGTAGTGTATGCGCGATATCATGAAGAAGAAGCGGAAGTTCTGTTCAGCGTCGTTTATGCCAAAGGGTGTGACCCGTAAGACCGAGTGAAAAGGATGTTATTGCAGCAAAGGTACCTCTTGTCTGGCAAGGTTACCTTGAGGTCAGACCTGAGGCGTCAGTATGTACAGCAGCCGAGCCAGCAGTTGAGAAAGGTCAAATACTGGGCGGTTTTCGGAGTAGGAAGAGTGCGGATGGGATGCGGAGCATGTAGTGAATTAAAAACTCTGAGAGGATTGTATGTATTTGATATGAATGAATGGTATGGATTCCTGGCCTGAGCTGGAGACCTATCTTTCTAGCTACGGTATTGTAGGTAGGTAGGCAAGTAGGTAGATATGGAAGGAAGGAAGAATGGATGGATGCACCTGCCGTACATTTCTACTGCGCTGCTCCTTCCTACCTAGTGAGTATGGAATATGCCTCCACTTGTTGACACCAGGTTACGGGGATTCAAGCAGTTAGAGGAGGGCACTACGGACACAGATACAGAAAATGGTACTGTACCTATCTTGTGTACAGTGCCAGCGACTACCTAGACTACGCCACGGATTGATACTTGAATTGGGAAATGGGGGGAGAAGGAAAGGGACTCGCGGGGCTGGGGTCCCGGGAGGGTTAGAAGGATTCCAAGATGTGCGCCAACATGGGCATGGTATGGACCGTGAGCCATGAGCCATGGGGAAAGGTGGAAAGAAAGATGGGGATGGGGTAAAAAGGTGGTAAATATTCGGCCCTTGGCTAGATTAGTAGGTATATGTAACATGTGGTAGGCCGGCTAAGGGCAGGGGACCCCCAGATGGGGCTCTGCTGCTCTACAATACTGCTGCGTTGCAGACTAGGTTAGTTCGGTTACCTGTGGTTGATTGTTAATGCTGTGTTGTCTCGAGGGCGCTGTGCAAGTAGGTAAAGTACTTATACGCAATGTGAAAATTGAGCCCCTTCGATGGTGGATATGTGACTAGATAAGAACGTCCGACCACCTGATTTGAGAGAATAGTTCACAGATATTACTGATGGTTTTCCATAGCAGCAAAAAGGGATTATTTGTATAAAAGTATTGTGATAGTGCAGGCAACTCGATGGCACCGACTGATCTTGCACGCCATTGGAGTATTCTAAAAAGTAGTGTGTCTTTAGCGAGATCTTTCTCCGCGCTTGGCCGACATGGGATAAAAGTTGAGTTGTGTGACTGATTGACTGACCCTTGACAATTTGGACTGTCGTTGTAGTTTGGACGCCGCTCGTATCATGGAACGAGCCTCACTCTCGAGAGCCTCCTCCCTCTCTCAGCCTGGGAATCTACAGTAGGCACTGCAGATACTGTAAACTACAGGTTCTATACGTACAGGGTACTGGAATCCTCTACGTCGGCGAGATTGCCATTCTGCGTAATTGTAATATGCTCGGGTTATTTGTCAGGACTGAAGAAACTCTACTGAATGATGAAGTGAACCCCAGGATACACCCGCCGAGGCCTCCCTTTCCCCTCTTCAATTCTCCACTGGGGTCACCCGTCAGAGCTTCAACGTCCACTACCGTGTCGACATGTGTGTGATTCATCTGCGTGATGCCAAGTGAGCAATGTATTTTGCGCATCGCTAACTTAGGGGTTTACTTATCTAGCTGTCTGTCATCCGTCTCTTCTAGTATAGTAGGTACTTTAGCATTACTTTCCGTCTCCCTCGCATACATACACGGGGAAGTTGGCAAGCACGCTGAGGGTTCCAAGAAATACTGTACTGTATTGTCTGGTACTTAGGCGGTGACGATCTCTGCCGAGCCAAAAAGAGCCGCCTCATCTGACATCTGCCCGACAAATATCTCGCGCACTCAACCGCAACGGACTGTCCCGTCATGATGTCTTCTACCTTATTGGCTGACCCCGGAGCCAATCCCCACCCACAGCCGACTGCCCCAGCCGCAGGACGAGGGGAAGTGGGCACATGAGTGGATAAGCATAGAAAGCCCCTTGTGGGGTATCCCCTCACTGTGTATCGGACAGGGATTACACTGTCTGCCTTCTGTGGGATTAGGTTAGAAAGGGCCGTTGTGCCTTATCATTGGACTCTCCACAAACTGCCCACTAAAAGCGGCTCTGAGTCTCCTACCTGACATCCATTGACATGACCGTTTTCTGGTTTGCCGGCCGCGGTAGCTGACTGAGACTACCTGACATGAAGCCAGTCAACCCATCCATCGGAACAATGCAATTACGTCCCACAGGATTGACTGCACAGTGTAGAGGCGCCGAGACGATAGACCACATATCGGCTACTCGGTAATCAAGTACTAGACTACTAGTATATAATTGATTGCAGTACAGAGGTAGGTAGGTAGACTTTGTTTTTGTTCTAGAAATCTCGCAGAACCCACGACGCACATTTATAGTAAATGACGCATCAAGTCTGTCTGTCACGCTCCGTCCAATTTGGGCGGAACTGTCAGTCGACATCTGGCATGACCAATTATTTAGCTTTCGTGCTTTGCCAGGCACACCCATACCAACTTGTCTATTCCTGTTTTGGGTGACCTAGATCTTTTAGTCTGAGCTTGGACTTGGCGGCGAAGCGCAAACTGACTCGACTAATTCCCTCCTAGAGGTACGGCACTGAGTAATATTTACAAAAACTGCATGCAATGTAGAGGGGTGGGCAGCTGTCGCCATCGGGCAGATCCCAGCGGACGGTAAACTAATTTAAATGAATGAAACCGTAAACGACTAATTATCCAATTGAAGTGTATGTATGTATGTAGATGCCCTCGACCTCATTTTGCACCGGACCCAGAGTCGCCCCACGGCAGTTGCGACAGAAATGTGTCTATCAAGGTCGCTTTTATTGCTAGATATAAGCTTTGATGACATTGTGCATTGATTGTTTTAAAACCTCCATACCCTTGTCATGCCCTACCAGATTTGTACATTGTGATGCCTTCGTACATACTTGGAATTGCCAGCAACAATGACCCAAGCTGAACTTTGGCCCGTATTGTCTACTTAGACAGCCTCTGGGTGATTCTCCACCACAATGCGACAAATCTCGACCCTCTTTTGGATGGATGCCGATGACGGAACTCATGGTCAACCCCACACTGTCTAGAGTCATAAAATTTTGTCTACAATTATTGAATTGAATTGATCGAAACGCATCGTGCGTAGGCCAAAGAATCTTGATATACCAAGACAAACCGAACCGACTGACACAGTAATCTATCTTGTACCTGTTGTATTACACCTCATATACCAACTAATCCTTCACGCAAAACTACCAGCTGTATCCTGCAAGAGCCATGTCTCTGCCGTCAACCATGAAGGCTGTCGTTTTTGACGGCCTATACAAGATCTCGGTCCAGGAACGACCTGTGCCTCAGAGTAAGTTTCCGGGGCCGCCCAGTCCGAATTCCACCGCATTTTCAATGCCCAGTGTAAACACCATCCCTAACGCCCCAAGTCCGTGATGATAGGGACATCATTATCAAAGTGCATGCCGCGGGCCTGTGCGGATCGTAAGTAACCCAGCCCTTCCAACATTTTGGTCCATCAACTGAGCCATAGCCATAGCGAGCTTCACATCTATCGTGGTCATCAGCCATCAGGCACCGGGTTCATAATGGGCCACGAGTTTACTGGAACAGTTGTTCAAGTTGGCTCGGGTGTGAAAACCATCAACATCGGTGACAAGGTCGTCGCCCCGTTCACAGCTTCTTGGTGCGTTCCTGATTCTGCTCTTTGGCTCGATACCATGCTTATTGATTACTGTAGCGGCAATTGCTTCTTCTGTAACAATGGTTGCTCCGCCCGCTGTGTTGAAAGCCAGCTGTTTGGCTGTGAAACTCTTGACGGCGGACAAGCTGAGTACGTGCGAATTCCTATGGCCGATGGGACTGCCGTCAAGGCCCCCGAAACCATATCGGACGAGGCTCTCCTGCTCATGGCGGACATCTTTCCCACGGGATTTTACGGTGTCAAGAGCGCTACCGAGCTTGTCCCTTCACAGAACATCCAGGAAGCTACTCTGGTTGTCATAGGCTGCGGTCCTGTTGGACTCTGTGCTATCTTGGCAGCCACTCATTTCAAGCCTCGCCACCTCTTTGCCATCGATAGTGTTGATAGCCGCTTGGATCAGGCTCGCAAACTCGGCGCGGAGCCTCTTAACTTCGAGACTGACAGAGCAGGGCTTGAAGCCAGAATAAAGGGGGTAACAGAAGGACGAGGCGCCGATATGGTAGTTGAAGTTGTTGGGCAGGCACCAGCTCTAAGGACAGCTTTCGACATTGTGCGACCATTCGGTGCCATCAGCAGCATCGGCGTCCATAACAAGGAGGTCAGATAACAGCGTAAAGCTTGAGAAGGAAAGAGCTAACGGTCGTCTATGTAGATTCCATGGACAGGCGACGACGCATATACGTATGGATTCCCTCGAGCTAATCTTGTATACATGAGTCAACGAAACTGACTGGCTGGTCTTTTTGCAGGAAAAACATCCGGCTGCAGATGGGTCGCTGCCCAGTGCGCAGCGTTTTCAAGGAAGCTCTCAATTTACTGGAACAGAAGCAGGATCAAATTGGGTAGGTTCTCCAGGAGCTTGTGAACAGATGCCCGCAGCTGATTGCCGTAATAGTTTCTTGTTTGATCATAAGATGCCGCTTGCAGAAGCCCCTGAAGGATATACTCTCTTCGAGCAGCGCAAGACACAAAAGGTGGTTTTTACGCTGTAGGTCAAGCGAGCAAAGACAGACAGTATCGATGATTAGTTTTGTCGAGGCTTTACCATGCCCTCGTGCATCAGATAATATACAACCGTAGAGTCGTTATGCACTGTTGCTAATACAAGCCTCTTCTCCCGTGGGCCTTTGTGCTCGATAGAATCGAAGATATTAGAAAACTCCTTGATAGACCATTTTTCCTCAGGATGCACTGCTAGCACCCATTCGAGCTCCGGAGTTTGATCCAGTGGTTCACCTGTAGCCTTCTCACGCTCCAAGGCAGCGATTTGGTCGTCGGGATGAATATAAAGCCGGCGCGGTGGCAAGCCTCTGATCAAAGGCCGATGAGTTGTCGTTTCATGAACGTTGAGGGAGACCCAATCATGCTGGTATTGCAGGTTGTATAGGACTGCCGAGGTCACGTCGGCTACCGGGTTATGTTGAGAGTCCATGTTGACCAATGACGTTTAATATTACTGCGCAAGGAGTGCCAAGGCAGATGAATAACAGAAGAGATGGTGCTCCGTACGGATCAGGGTCTAGTCCTAGGGTAAACCCAGAAGCTGTACACGCGTATGAGGGCCAAGTGTGGCTTGGGCCCGTAAAGAATCACTCAGTTCAAGGGTTTAACGAGAAGGTATAAGTTGTCAATAATTTATGGCAGATTGTACCGTTGCGATCAGAGTGCTGGTGAGGGGTACAGAAAAGGGTAGTTGCAAATTCTAGACCTTGAGGTGAGGTAAAGATTAGCTTTTTTTTTTATGGATATCTGTCGATGCTGAAGGTGGATAAGTAGACAGCTTTATGGAGCGGGGAGTCGAGCCTAGGTAGGTAGGTACCTACCCAGACATGGAAACCACTAAAGTAGGAAGGTGCCTAGGTTTTAAGAGAGAACGAAGGAGATGCTCCTTTTATCGTGAATTGACGATTTCTGACTTTTGTACTTCTGTCGACCTTTGAGAGAATTTTACCTTAGTACTAGGTAACCTACCACCGACCTAGACTAGTACCTTAGTAGGTTAGCAAGTTTGCAACAGCACGTTACTGTACTCTGTACTTATGTACGTACCCCATGTAAGAGACGGAAATCGTCAATTTACCTCCTAAGGTACTGTACCTAATGCTCATTAGACTGCGGCAGGATCTAGACTACCTACGATAAATGGCCCAGTCCCCTGTAGGTTGCTCGGCGCTCTCATCAAATGTGGACCACAACCGCATTACGTTTCATCTCTAACATCCAATAATCAACATCGTATAATTTGATGCCTTGATGCACTGACTGCATCCCAACAGCTATACCCCAACATCAATACTCGTCATTCAGTGTTAGCAGCTGCCCAATCCGACAGTGCCAAGGTAGCATTGCCAAAATGACAGCTTCTGGCCAGCCTTCCTTTAATGGAACAGATACCGAGCCGTTTCCCAGTCTCGACAATGCATCACCTACCAGTGCCAGTACCGACCCATCGCATGTCGACAATCGTCCAGCAGCATCTTCATCTCTGAGCGGTCGTCTGCGTAGAGTTTCCCAAAGTTTCGAAGTTTCCGGCCCCCCGGAAGGTTTTATGGCCGCTACAGGAACCATCGCATCCTCAATCTTCTCGCGGCAAACAGTGGCGCGTAGACCGCCGGAGCCCTCGATACCGATGCAAACGGGCCAGTCTATCAGCAGTCCGTCTAGGCAAACCACCTTTCCTACCGTCAATGAAGAGGCGCCCGAAGAGAAAGCCGGTGCAAGTGTATCTTCTCCTAGACGAAACTTCACTGGGGAGCCAGCTGCCGCGGCTCCTTTCAACAATGGGTATCACTTCCCACCAAAACATTCAGTCGGCCAGTCTACGAAACTCGGTTTGATCGCATTCTGGAACTATGTTAGAACACCTGCAGGTTTTCTTGTTACCGTGTATGGCCTAAACGTTGTGGCTTGGGGCGGCATGCTTTTCTTACTGCTTTGGTAAGGACCTAGTTCGGTATTTCTCTTTTGACAGTGGCATCTTTGCTGATGAGCTTATTAGCAATGCTTCGCCAGCAATGTGCGTTCCCACTTGCAACGATATCAACTCGCCTAGACGTAAATGGATAGAGTGGGATTCTCAGATCCTCAACGCTCTCTTCTGTGTCACAGGCTTTGGACTCGCCCCTTGGCGCTTTCGTGATTTGTATTTCCTTCTTCAATATCGTCTTCAGAAGAAGGAAGTAGCCCTTCGACGCTTAGCAGGTATTCACCGAGGATGGTTCCGCCTTCCGGGATCTGATCAGCTTGACCCTCAAATAGGACCCCATAATATCTCCGCATCACCCGATCTCAGTTCGTCGCTCGCCTGTCCGTTTCCCCCAGGCAAGATTCCCGATGCTCCCCTGACGGGAGTCCGGGCCCCGCCAAGTCCCATCACAAGAATGGATGCTGTCATATGGCTGATGGTATGGAACACTTTCCTGCAGTGCGTCCTGTCCGGGTTTATGTGGGGCTTGAACCGTTACGATCGTCCCAGTTGGTCCACAGGTCTCTTTGTCGCACTCGCTTGTATCGTCGCCGCCCTTGGAGGAATCGTGATGTTTATCGAGGGCAAGAAAGTAAAATGTATCGAAGGCGTCCCTATTAGTGAAGAGGATCAAAAGCTGTTACAAGAGGACCGGGAACGTGGTGTATGGCACTACAACAACATCAAGGACAAAGACTTGGCAGCCGAAGAGGCCAAGAGGAAGAAGAAGGACAAGAAATGAGGGAGCACTTATCACATAGTTTCAGGCGTGTGGACGAATATTTGATTGGACAGCAGTAAGGCAGTTTTGTTTTCTTTATGTCCACCTTGTTGATTCACCTTTACACAACAACAGGCAGGCAGGCAGGCAGGCGTTGTGTCAATTTAATGATCAAACAATCTCACCGGAGACATATCTTGGAGTCTTTCACCTGAAATGAAACGTCCATGGTGATACGCTGATATCAACCCGTGGCTTTCACAAAGATTATCGTAACCATTGCCGTCAGACCGGTCGCGATGATTTACCGCAGTCATACCATGCACCTTCATCGATTTGACTTACAGTACCTAGCAGTTGATGTGCTGTTACTTATCAAGATAGCGAGAATTCAACACCTAAACCTATACTATCAGCACTCTCCCGTCGTTCAAATGAGTATGTGACCTTCTCTTATCTCTGTCTCTGTGCACTAGGTGTCCATCCTACGGTCCCCACCAGGTCAACCCGACCAACAGAACCCCCCCTACCCCAGGGTCTCCACTGGCTAGACTACGTACAGGTGCTCCTCACTCAGAAAGGCACCCGCCTTACCTGACTCCGGCCTCATGACGTACCAGTGAGTTACCTAACCTAGGCTACTTACTACTAATGTAACCCTCACCCAACCTCAGTAACTCTTCTCCACTATCCATCTTCCCTCTCTCAACTGTTGAACGATACCTGCTATACAACACCCAAAATTAATAAGGTATCGCGATCGCTGTCGATTTTGCTGTTCCCAGCATCTACTAGATCAAACCTGCCCTTGCTTCGCCGTACGGCCCCGCGTCATGGGGCTGGCTTATAACACCTACCTCAGCAGCAGCAAGATCTACGGCTGCAAGACATGTAAGGCGCACCTTGCTAATCATGAGGATATTATAAGTCGAGTAGGTGCACCCCAACTCTTTGCACGCTTTGGCTTGCTCCGAAGTACTTACGTCCGCTAATCGGTATCAGAACTTCCGCGGACAGCATGGAAAGGCCTTTCTCTTTCACAGTGTCGTCAACATCGAAACGGGTCCGCCAAACGAACGCAATATGACGACCGGCCGACACGTTGTCCGCGATATCACATGCCGCCAGTGCAAAGAAACTGTTGGATGGAAATACGACAAGGCCTACGAGTCATCAGAAAAGTACAAGGAGGGAAAGTTCATTCTTGAAGCCGAGTTGCTTTGCAATGTTACCTAATAGGCAGGGCTTATGCTGGCATGGTAGTAAGCTGCTATTTTTTCTTGGCGTTTTTGGACATGTGTAAGGGCGTTGGATGAATCTGCTAGGCTACAGCAATCGACAATCACGACTTCCATAGGTTTCGGTAATATTCCGTGGAGCATTCAATATAACAAACATTCAAAATACATGCAGTACCCAATATCCTGACACCATTTCAAAGAACTGGAACCTCCTAACCCAAACTAATATTGCTCATCCCGGCGTGGCGGCTGCAGAAGCATTCATCTAGCGATGCTCGATGGGTTCTTCGGGCAAAAGCTCCTCAACCTCTTCATCGGGTGCCTTCAGGAACTCGAAAGGAGGCTGGACAATGCCGTTGAAAAGGAAGGTGAAGTACACAAGCAAAGCAAAACCGACGATCTGAAGCCACTTGAAAGTCTCCCAGCCCAAGCCTAGGGATACAATCCATATGAACAAGGTCCTGCAAGTATCGATGGTAGACCTGGAAGTGGCGCTGACGCTTCGAGTGACAGACAGACCAAAGAAATTGAAGCCACTGTCGTGAGAATTAGTAACTGTTCACTCGTTACTTTGCGAATAAACGCTTACCCAATGCTGATCATGATAAGAAAACTGGTGATTAGGACCTGTTTGTTCTCAGTCATCTGGCGCCAGCCTTCGACAATGTCAAAATATCCGTATCGGCCAGTGTCGGTTGAGCCTATTGCCGCATGCAGGATGAGCATCCCTAAGAGAGTGAAGCTAAAGCCAAAGATACCCTCCCATCCAACTACTCTGAGCGGTTCAATTGAGGATCGCTCTAGGAGCCATTCCTCAAGGACAAACTGCGTAGCTGTGAAGATCTGAGCACCCGCAATAAGCAGGACACCAACAATGGCTCTAGCAGCGTCCGACAAGCCACCTTCTGCCAGAGAGGCCTCTTCTGGTTTTCCAATAGTACCCTCAGGTTTCTCATCAGGCCAAATGGCTCCGGCCAGTCCCACAACCGCAACTCCAAGAACAACGCCTACAAGGGAGAGCCACTGGAAGAGATGCAGGTGCCGTTTAAGGAAGATGACACTGAAAAGGCCGACGAACAGAACCAGGGCACCCCGGGTCATTTGGTAGATGGATGCGGCAACCATCAGGAGGCCGGCATTCATAAGTGTAGTACCGCAGATATCGCAGATAGCAGGCAGAGCGAGCAGTGTAACTCGGTATCCTCTCAGGACGGATGGACCAGTATGCAGGAGTTTTGTACGATCGTCGGCTTCCGTTTCATTCGTGTGGTGCCCACCTTCTTCGGTGTTCACAGCTTGGTAGCCTCGCTGCTCTGGGGCAGAACCCTTGAATCGGCGCCAAAGTGCCATAAGACCAACAACCAACCAGCAGCCCATTTCACCGATGAACATCTGCGCGGTTTGGAGCACTGGCTGGTTGAAGAAAGCACGGTTTTTTAGATTATCATCGGGATCGCAGTTACGAACACATTGGTTGTCCTACAAAAGGTTGAGTCAGTTAGAACAGCGGATAAGATGGTGCCCATGTCGTCATACTTGATACTTGGTCAACAAGGTGTTGCAAACGCCTGTGAGCAGCATCATGGCTACAAGAAATGGGATAAGACTTCTGGACGCCATGTTGAAGTGGCAACCGGGAGCTAACAGCCAGGTTGCAAGTGTCTGATACTGGCCAAATCAAGAGAGAAGGAGGAAGATGAATGATGAGACGGCAGAAGAAGATCAATCAGCCTTGATAGCAGTCTGGAACAGAGAGCTGATAAGCTCAAAGGCGGAGCAGAGGTACGGATACGTATCGGCACCTTGTTAAGGCAGCATGCAGGGTTCAGTCATTAGTCCATAGTTCGAACGCGGAGGTCTCGCCTCACTAACTGGACTCGCACGTGCACCAGAGGTCTCCGCTCCACCTACAGCACATCTTACGTGCTACGCGTTACGCGCTACCTCGAGGTACATTCTTGAGGGCAGTCGATGTACCTTTGGAGCTGGAGTGGGGAAGGGGGTGTGTGCTGTTATGCGGGTCAAAGCGATGATCCCAGCCACCAGAACTTATTGCGGTACCGGTAAAGGTTGGTTATGCATGCATAACTTAACAACGTATTCATGGTTAGCATTGACTCAGTATTTATTAGAGCATGGGTAGTTGGCTTCAACGAAGAAGAGACGAGACTGGGCCTGAGGTGTCTCGGTGGAGAAAGTCAAGTGACTGCCATTTCTAGAGATTATGGTCCGCGCGTCCAGTCATCATCTGCCCATATGTCTACATATGTCACGAGAGCATCGTCACGCTTGGGAACTGGATTAAAGATGGTTCTAGCGCAAACCCACGATTGCCCAAGAGGATTGAGCTCTGTGATGGGTTCGGTATCAAGCTTATTAACAATGGTAGGACAACATGGAGGGATTTGAAGTTTACATGCCTTGGTTATGTACCTATGTTGAAATTGATCCAACAAGCAAAATGAAGTGTGATCAATCAGCCGTCTGTATTGAGACGACCCGGTCTTTCTCTTTCTGTCTATTTACAAAAAGAAAATAAAGAAAAGAAAATCTGCTTTTGTTTCTTCTTTTCAAGCGCTTGGTCTCAATAATTTACCGTATATACATATTATACACTGAACGAAGAGAAGATGGATTTTGGCCGTGACTTGTTTTATGATGTTATTGAGCGCAAGTCCCAAAAGGGACCGGAAAAGGAGCGTAAATACATCTTGGTCTAAAATACAGTACATGAAATTGATCTCAAAAAGTGAGTCTTGCTGAGCAAGATGTCCGAAGACGGACTAGGATGATCTGGACCACTAAAATGTCTCAGAAGATAGAGCTGAGAGCCAAACCGATGCTCGTCGAATGTCTTGTTAATCTCTCGGGGACGGGAATTGCGAACTGGCCTGGCCGGAACACGTCAAACCCCAATACTTGGCTACCACTCGCCTGGTAGTTTACCAAGTGAACGCTTCTTCAATAAAGTCGATGTGAGATCGATCTTGACGGTTTCGCACAGCCAGTCGCACCTCATCACTCAACGCGCCAGGACCACACACGGTAACGGCCATGGCTCCAACCTGGTGCTCTTGCTCCATACCCAAGAGAGTGTTGATGTTGGGTCGTCCTGGGAACATTTGAACAGTGGATGAGGGGCTGTGAATCTCCTTGGTCGATCGGGGCTGGCTGACGAAAAGCATGATTCGGAGAACATCTCTTCTCTTGTCCATACTGAGAATTTCGGTCATCCAGGGGCGGATCCACTCAAGATGCTCAGGAGTCTGGATGGTCCAGACTAGCAAGATTCTTCGAGTTGCGACGGTACCCTCGGAATAACCCTCGATGAGATGCTTGATGTAAGGAACGGGATGGGTAATGCCGACACCTCCAGCAAAGAGAACCACAGTGCCGTACGAGTCGAAAGAGTGGTGGCCGCCATAAGGGCCCTCCGCAAAGCAGCTGGTCTCGAATCTTCCTCCAGGAGCTGCGACAGCCTTTTTGTAGAGGCTATCTGTCATGCCAGTCCTGCCACGAATGACAAATGAAATTCGCTGTTGCTGCATGGCCAAGAGATCCTGGTTGGTACTGGCCAATCTCTCGTTCTTGGGGTCCTCCACACCATCATACCAGGCGACAGAGAAAGGGTGAGATTGCCAGTAGCTGATGGCGGGCAGGTACAGATAGGCGTGCTGTCCAGGGGCGGCTTTCCAGGGGCGGGCCAGGGTCATTGTCAGTCGAACAGCGTTTCCGGGAAGAGCCTCGACAATGGTGCGGGAACGTGAGCCACCAATGTGAGAGCGAACAATACGCCACATGCGTGCAGTTCGGTCGAAACTCCAGAGAACAATGACTCCATAAACGTAGCAGAGCCATTTGTACAGACCGGGGTTGGCAGACAAGTGGTAGTACAGACCAACAACAGCGGCGCAGGCTGCAAGGATGTGGAGCGCCTTGAAGACTTCGTAAAAACCATGTCGAAGAGGGCTCGAAGCCTGTATCATCAGGAACACAAAAGAGCATGTGGCCTGGAAGATGTGAGTAAAAAAGCGTAGCCGGAGCTAGGAAGCCTAGGCGGATTGACTTACAATAAAACCGGGCAAGATGAAATTGCCTGCAGGAGGTGTGAACATCCACCCGTTCTTACCATAGTGTGCGACGGTATGAGCAACGGCCTCAAGGACAACAATGCGACCAAACCAGCGGTGGAGGAGATTGTATGTGTCGAAGGAGATATTCAAGAGGGGGATGAGGGGATTGTTTCGTCCAGCCAGTAAGAACAGAGGAACCTAAATTTATGTTAGCGACGGATATTTAAGGTACACTATGACGGGCTACGTTGTGTGGGACGCAGCCGTTTCTTTTTAGAGTTTGAGTATAACCATACCATGTTGACAGTAGAGAGAACGCCAGTACGGTTACGAATGACACTGCAGGCGGACTTCATGTCGGCGGAATAATCGATGTCGATAACACACCAGATGATGTTTGAGACGAAGTAGCCAACAAGGAAAAGCAGTTGAAATCGGGTAGGCAGAGTACCAACGTTGATGGCCTTGCTAACCTGAATCTCGCGGTTGTGTCGCTTACTGAATATGGGAGCATAGAGAAGGTTACGTTTAAGAGACGCGAATCTCTGCGAAGGAATGGCGAAGTAGCGCTGCTTGTCGTTGTTGAGGCAGGAAACGTGTCGGGTGAGTCGAATGATGCGTTCGCAGACCTTCCAGACAATGACAGCAGCCGACACAGCGCCGCAGACTATCATAAGGTATTTGGCGAGGTTACCGTTCTTGGCTTCGGCGATATCCTGGATGGCCTGCTGCTCTGGAGTGAGCTCGTGGCCGCCGCGCGGCAACAGTGAGTTTCCGGAACTCATCGTGGTCTAGGAAGAGAGAGAGAGAGCCAGAGTAATAACGAGAGACTGGAAACGAGTAAAACAACAAAGATCAAGGCCCAAAATAAAACGAGACGACAGAAGAGTAAAGTATAATAGTATAAAAAATGAAACCTCCCCGGGAGGAATCGAGTCGAAAAAAGTGGCGGCGAAGAGAAAGGTAACGAGGAAGGAAGGAATGCGCAGAAGATTGCGACGGGGAAAAGTGAGTGTAATGTATGTGAAAGTTGAGACTACGACTGCAAGTGGGTGAATCGAAATTAATGGAAACCAGCTCCAGTTCCGAAACAAACAATCAAACAATTCCTACGCCGTCTCTAGGAATGAACAAGCACGCCAGCAGAGCAATCGAAACAGAAGAGTTTTGAAAAAACGATTGTGGAGGGGTTCTGCCGGCAGCAAGGGGATAGATAGGTAGTATTAAGTACGACTAACTGCCCTGCCTGGACAGGGGATATTTTACGAGAACTATGGGTCTGCTTTAAATTCCCCAGCAATCATAGTCCAAGCAGATGATGGCAAGGCCGCGTGTTGGCCTGTCGTAGAATTAGTGTCCTCGCGTCGTCCCTTGCATCCTCATAGGTTTGCAGCTCATCCCGTCGCTATCCCACTGTCACAGCTAGGGCCTCAACTGCCAGGGCCTGCCATGCATGCTTGCCATAATAGGTGGGTGTGGAGGCCTGTATTCTAGGGCTCAGGGGTAGTTTCAAGATTTACTGTACATCGGTTTTGTTCAAGATTCGTCGATTAGAGTATGTCATTGGTGAAACTACCCAGGCTAGTTTACCCGGCGGCTCTGCTAGCAAATCAAGTGTGCAGACAGACAAGCATGAGCAACGACTCAAAATATACTTATAAAATCCCTGCTGTGCTTTGTTCTGGTCGCATTGAGAAGAAGGATCATGGTAATCAGAATCTAATTATAAACCAAGCATCGAGCTGGCGGAAGGAATAAATGTCTTTATTCCGTGCAGTACCTAGGTAGATAATTGCGTCCATCTACCGTAGCACTTTATTAAGGTCCACCTAGCGTCTACGTAGCACTGAGCCTTTCCAAGCATGTGGATGCCCGATCAGGGGGATGGATGGGATGATACTGTAATGGTCCAAGATGAGGTGGCGTCGACTCCGAGTGGCGGAAGGATATCTTAACATGCTGGCAACGCGGGGCTCAACGAGGATCCTGAAACATGGGCTTTCCCGACATCTGGTAAACCGCAAAGGTCGTCTTGACCGTTCTAGAAGTGGCTGTCAACAATGTTTTTACTTCCCGCCAATCTCTCTCTCATCTGTTTATTGACAGGAATCATTTATTTCAACTGCATCGGGGCTTAACCTAGGTATTGCTTTCAAGACCGCAGCCTACCACGCCTACTACTAACATGATAGATAGTAATGTACTGCACTACATTTGTTGAAGAAACTAGGTAAAATATCATGCTAGCTACCTATTGTACCATAAGCTAGAACAAACCGACTCGGCGATAATCACCAAAACTATGGACCAATTGCAGATCACATCTCTAAAAAGTCATTGTTTGCGGATCAGAGCATGACATCAAAATGGCGGTTTCAAGTGGCTCCCGCCCCACCCTGACCGAGTTCTTGTAACCGATTTCTCGACCCATTAGAGGTGGATGAATATGGTTTACTTTGACTCTGAGACGAGCACTGAGACGCTTTCATAACATGTGCATATTGATCCTGGCAGCCTGGCCACGCCCAATGAAGAATGTCGAAAGAAAAGAAGAAAAAGAAACAAGAAAAAAAAATCTAGTCCTCTAACTAAAGCTTGAAAATTGCTTGTAACATCCCTATCGTCACATCCCTATCAGAGTATACTGAGCTCATCGTCCGTATCATCTTTGACCTGTCGAGTCTCTGAAACCCCTGGGCCAGCTCTATCAAGCCTGGTCGTCTGCCAGATCCGTGCGATATTCAAGCGCTTCATCTTCTTAACAGCTTTTGTTTTCATGTTTGAGTTGACGCTGTTCCTGTGCCTCTTACCAATGCTATAGCTAAGCTCTCGCTTCGATGCTGCGTCTGGGGGAAAGTAGTCGCCAAGCTCATCTCCGCTCCCATGATCTTCCCTGGCGATACCATCCATGATGCTGGTTGTCCTCGTATCATTTTCATCCTCGCTATCGATATCGTCCGTGTCATCACAATTCCCCGAACCCTTGTCCCTCCTCCCCGGGGAGTTGTCTTTGTCGCTTGCGTGCACAAGATTGCTGCTGTGGCCAACCCTCGTCCCTCTCAGCTTTCTAGTCCAGGCTCGACTGTCTGGTCCTCGATTCTCGCCTGTTCGGTATCTCGTTCCGTCTTGGCGGTGGTTTTGCTGTCTCAGCTCAATTCGTCGTTCTTGGCCAGGGCTGGGCAGAACCCATTCGCCGATTCCTTCCTCCCAACGCCAGCCCGAGAACATCGTGCTGGTTTCTAATGTTCCTTTGCCAGCAGCAGGAAACCTCTCAGCGAAAGCAACATCTCGGAGATCTCTTGTTTTCTGCGCCAGTACAAAGGCCCCGTCGGATACCAAACCATCCTGAAACCAATTCGGAAGCCCCAGTCCATTTAGCGACGTACGAATCTCAGATAAGATATCGTGGCATGGCAAGCCACTGGCTTGCCCCCGGTATTGTGCGACAGAACAGGCTAGTAGAAGGGTTCGCCGGTACTGTGGTCGAGTGGGAACGCCGTTTCTAACTGTCAAGAGTTGCAGACAGTCGAAAATCGCACGGTTTTTCATTGTCGAACTGACCACATTGGTGTCGATCATACCGGCAGCTATAAATCGAGCTAAAACAATGGTGAGAAGGCCTTTACTTCGGAACGAACTGCGACGGCTCTGTTGCTGAAGCACACAGCACTCGAGCGTGAATAGTAAGCGTCGAACTGCGTGGGTTTTCCACGGCTCGTTGCCATTCGCCCCAGCACCTAATGTCCATGTCGCCGCTGCCATTGCAGCTAGCACATTTATCAGAGTTTCATCTTCCGGGGCTTCTTCCGGACTCGTCCCCTTTCCGTCTTCCAGCAAGAGCTGGTCGATGGCTGTACACATGAAATCGATAACTGAGGTCACAGGAGTTCTGCTATGTAGCAAAACCTCGACCCCTCGCAACCACACTGACCGAAACGCCCGTGACGTAAGCCAGCTCGGTGAGAGCTTCTTGTTCTTGATCAGAGTCGAAAGGCAGTACCAAGATGGCCCGACTGTTCCTTGGCCTTGGAGACTTCTTAGGATTGCCCCCAGAGGCTGGGTCGTACCACTCTCAAACAACGTACTTGCTGAGCCGCGCGGTGCAGTCAAGGGAAGCTTCAGGTTTGAGACAAGTTGCGCTGCTTCAGCCCTACTCTCCAGGCTGAGACAAAGATCAGCCAACAATCGCACAAAGGGGGGTTCAAAAAGGCCTTCTGCGACGGCTGCGGTCAATACGCAAAGGGCATGTGCACGAACAACCAGTTTTAGTGATCTCCAACCGATGCTCGTGGTCCCAAAACCTTCAAGCTGCTCGTAAAGCTCTATCGACGCGTTGGATGATTCCCACTTCAACGACTTTCCTTCCTCTGCTGCAGTTTGGCGATCCCACTCCTCTATCACGGCCAGAGCATCCGGAACCTTGCGAAGGCACATTCCCAAAAGTGATTTCGGGTGCGCTGTCTGGCTCAGTTGTTCAGTAGAGCTCAGTAAGCCACTTAGCCAACCAAAAATTATCTCGTAAATGCGATATTGGCTATCGGGAACGATCCGGCGGAGCGATTGTAACTCTGCGACTAGCGATGTGGAACCATTCGCTTTCATTTTAGGACCTTTGGACGAGAAATCGAAATTTGGAACTTGAGGGCCAAGTCTGCACAGTACTGGCGTCGTGAAGTCAATCCGTCCAACCCCTGACGGACTACGCTCAATCTTCATGCTAGCCAGAGTGCGTAATGCCCGTTGTGGGGTCGATGTGGGCGATGCGGTTGACTTGGCTGGAACTGAGACCGATTGGTGTCTTCCGTAAGTGTATCGAGCTCGCTTTGGGCGTTTCGTAGCTTCATGATGGACGTTGGTTCGTTTCGTGTGGGTTGTTGTTTGTGGTTGGCGTGCCTCTGCAACAAGTTTTCTCAAAGATTCCAAACGACACTGAAGCTGACGCAACAGCCGCTGACATCTTGCAGCAGTCCAGACCTGCGTATCTTGGCTGCTCTGTTTCGTCCCACCCGTCATGAGACGATGTGCGGATGGAGACGGCAACGTAGTATGTTGTTGTTCACCACTCATGATATACAGTGGAGAGGTCGAACAAAGAATAACCAATATCCCAAAAGTAGTGCTATAGCAAAACAAAAACAAGGCAGATATACAAGTGCACTTCCAGGCGGCTGTATATACACAAAAGATTGGACGTGATTGCAATTAAAGGAAATGAGGCATGATAATGGGTGTTGCTGGTGGGATAAAAGTTGGACCTTGTTTACATATTTCCACTTTTGGGGTAGTTTAGCCGTCCAACTTTCTGGGGTGGGCCGGCTTCGGGGTTACCACGCTGTAGGGCTCAATACTCCAACTGTACCTTTTTTAACGCCCAAAGCTCCCCAGTATCTGAGGTATCATCGCTGTCGCGTGCTGAAAGCCCGCCCGGCTACTTCCATGTACACCCCAGGTAGGAAGTCCGGGCTCGAAGCCTCAATGCCGGACCATTGCCGCCGCACCGCACCGCACCACAACCCCGTCCAATTTTTTTTCATTCTCCCCTCCGTCACGACCTACATTCATCCCACCTTCGACGAACGTCGTTCAATTGATTGTCGTCCCCTCCAGTGTATATCCCATGCCTGGTTTTCTCCCCAACTACTCATCTTTCTTTTGCTCTTGATTTTTTCCGGGAAATCTCCATTCTGTCAATATGGCTTCGGAAACCACTCCTCCCGCTCAGGCGCCTGGTACGTATAAATTATTGGATTTGTGAAGCTAGACCGCCCTTGTCAAAGCTGTAAAGTCCGGCCAGGGTCAGATATAGCATCGATTTCGTATCTCTTCTAGCTTTTGACGCAGGGGCATACAGTCTCAATATTCTTTTTTTTTTTTTTGCTGTTTCCATTTTGCAATATCAAGCTAATTTGTCTCATAGCCGCTGCGTCCGAGGAGCCCGAGACCAATATGGAGGCCGAAGCCCAAGATGTCGACACTGGAGCCGAAGGTAGCTAATATTGCCCCTCAGATTGGCGATGAATGAATCGGCATGGGTCTCTAACTGCTTGGCAGCGTTAATAAACCTTACCATCGTCTTGCCTGATGCCAATGCCAGCAAGATGCAAATTATGGTTTGTCATTGACTTATACCACCCCACCTCAGCAACCTCATGCTCACCATTGCCCAGGTTTCTTCTCAAGAACAGGTCCATGAGATCCGCCAATCAATCATTGACCTTCCATCGGCATTCCAGTACACTTGCTTCCACCTCGAATTTAATGGCGAGAAGATCAACGACTTCATCCCCCTCGCTGAAATCCCTGAGCTTGGCACCACACCCGAATTCCACATTGTCCAAGACCCTTATACCGAGAAGGAGGCTCGAATTCACTTTATTCGCATTCGGGAACTTATCGGCGCTTCTGGCGATCGATGTGATACTGCCCAGGGTCTTCTTCCAGGTCTTTCTCTTTTCGAAACTGTGGCCGCCGAGGCTCAGAATAGCGACAAAGAGCCTACTGAGGAGTCACCTATCCAGAACTACGACTTCCAGGCTGTGCCTTCACTTACAGAGCTGATCCCTCCCACCTCGGAGCCCACTCCCAAGACAGTAAAGCAGATCTCCTTGTCGTCTTGGAACCCCCCTCCACCTCATCTGCGACAGCGTGGCCACCTGCTCTATCTCGTTGTGTCTACCAACGAAGGTGAGCAATATCAGGTCACCTCTCACGTTTCGGGCTTCTACGTCAACAAATCGTCCAATGCCAAGTTCGATCCTTTCCCTCGCCCAGCCCCAAAGGGCCAGTCCGCCCACTCTTTGTTGAGTCTGATCGAGCTTGTGTCGCCTTCTTTCGCAGAGTCCTTCACAAAGCTTCAGGATTACAACAACCAAAAAGATCCTCTCGCCACTTTCCAGATTACCAATGCTATTCCTGCTGCTCCCTGGGTGGTGCCTTCTCCTAACTCGTCTCTTTGCACACATCTTCCCGACCCTGCACGATCTCAAGAGACCTACCTTCTTAATGGCGTCGAAAACACTGACACGCTGCGAGACTGGAACGAAGAGTTCCAATCGGCCAAGGAGCTCCCTCGCGAGACTGTTCAAGATCGTGTCTTCCGTGAACGACTTATTTCCAAGTTGTTTGCTGACTATAATGAGGCTGCCACTCGTGGTGCTGTTATGGTCGCTCGTGGCGAGATCGCGCCCTTGAACCCTACGGAATGCAGAGATGCTCAGATTTTTGTCTACAACAACATCTTCTTCTCTTTCGGTGCTGACGGTGTCGGTACCTTCACCTCTGAGGGTGGTGACGAGGCTGCCCGTGTTGCTACTGGTAAGGACGTTGCTGGTGTCAAACTTGTCAACCAACTGGACATCGAGGGGTTGTTCACCCCCGCTACCGTTGTTGTCGATTACCTTGGATCCCGAATCGTTGGACAAAGCATCGTTCCTGGAATTTTCAAGCAACGAGAGCCTGGCGAGAATCAGATCGATTACGGCGCAGTAGACGGTAAGGACACTGTCGCCGCCGATGAGAGATTTGCCCCGGGTTTTGCTCAGTTGTCCAAGGCCCTGAAGGTCAAGAAGCATCCTGTTTGGGACAAAGACGGCAAGCGATTCGACTTGGAAGCCAGTGTAGAGACCAAGGGCTTACTCGGCACGGACGCTCGCAAGTATGTCCTAGACTTGTACCGCATTAGCCCCTTGGATATTGCTTGGCTGGATGAAGACGGTCTTCCTGAGGATGGCGACGCTTACCCTCACCGGATGACTGTTCTTCGGCCCGAGCTTGTCGACTCCTTTTCACGATACAGATTGAAGCAGTGGGTTGACAAGGAGGTTGCTCGTCGTGCGGACCAGAAGAAGGAGAAAGAAGGTGAGAATACCGACGAAGGCAAGAAGACCGACGAAGCTGAGAAGGCTGAGGAAGGCGAAGGCGATGAAAACTCGAAGGAGGAGGATAACCAGCCTAATCTGGCTGACTTCAAGTTCGCTCTCAACCCTGACGCCTTCAGTGGGCAGGTGCCTCAGACCGAGGAGGAAAAGGCCGAATTCGCAGCTGACGAGGACGAAGTCAGGGCAGCTGGTGCTTATCTCCGTGAACAAGTTATCCCTGACTTGCTCAAGGAGCTTTCTGATTCTGAGATCAGCTTCCCCATGGATGGCCAGTCGTTGAGCCGACTATTGCACAAGCGCGGTATCAATGTGAGATACCTGGGCAAGGTCGCCGAGCTCTCCAATGACGGTCGGCTGCGATGCCTCCGCGAGATCTGTGTTCAGGATATGGTTGCTCGAGCCTTCAAGCATATTTCTGCTACCCACCTCCGCTATCTGCCGGTCCCGGCAGTCCCGGCTGCTGTGTCACACCTTCTCAATTGTTTACTCGGACACAAATTCAACGACAAGCCCGTGGCCGAGCTTGACTCTGACATTCGCAGCCTCTACGCTGATGCCAATTGGTCATTTGAGAAGGTCACACCTGAGAGCCTGCGGGAGAACATTGAGGAGCAAATCCTCCAGCGATTCCGTTACGAACTCGATGATGAGTGGTACAATGTGGTTCGCCCCATCCAACTTCTACGCGAGGTATCCTTGAAGCTCGGTATCCAGGTCCAGGCCAAGGATTACGCTTTCACTGCCGATGCGGTCGCTGCCACCCCCGCCCCAGCGAAGACTGAGAAGTCTATCGTTAATGGCCAGACCAATGGAGAATCTGGCGGGAGCAAGAAGAAGAAAAAGAACAAGGCTCGTGAGGCTTCTCCTCCTGAGCCGGCAGCTCCTGCCAATGTCCACACCTTCAGTCCTGACGACATTGTCGACTTGGTTCCTTTGATCAAGGACTCATGCCCTCGCAGCGCCCTCGCAGAAGAGGCTCTTGAGGCTGGTCGCATCTCTCTTATCCAGAACCAGAGGAAACTTGGTCAGGAGCTCCTCCTGGAATCCCTTTCTCTGCATGAGCAGATCTACGGTATTCTGCATCCTGAGGTTGCTCGTGTATACAACAGCTTGTCCATGCTATACTATCAGCTTGACGAGAAGGAGGCTGCTGTTGATCTTGCCCGTAAGGCTATCATTGTCGCTGAAAGGACTGTAGGCGTTGACTCAGCTGAGACTCTGCTCAACTATCTCAACTTGAGTTTGTTCCTCCACCAGATTGGTGATAGCAAGGGTGCCCTTGTGTACTCGAAACACGCTCTCAAGATGTGGAAGGTCATCTACGGCCCCGACCACCCAGACTCTATCACAACGCTCAACAACGCTGCGGTAATGCTTCAACACCTCAAGGCATACCACGAGTCTCGACTCTGGTTTGAAGAGTCTTTGCGTGTGTGCGAGTCCGTTTTCGGTAAACAGTCGATCAATACTGCCACCCTTCTATTCCAACTCGCGCAGGCTCTTGCTTTGGATCGCGATTCCAAGGCTGCGGTGACTCGCATGCGCGAGTCCTACAACGTCTTCCTGGCCGAGCTTGGACCTGATGACAAGAACACCAAGGAGGCTGAGAGCTGGCTCGAACAGCTCACTCAGAATGCCGTGAACATCGCCAAGCATGCCAAGGATGTTGCTGCTCGACGACTTCGTACTGGAATTCGATTCAACACCAATGCCTCGAACCCCGGAGTCCCTAGTGGTGTCGTCCCTGGTCGCGCTGGTCCAGGCTCACAAGTCGACTCTCGCAGCATTGACGAGCTGATAAAGTTCATCGAGGGTGGTGAACATCAGCAATCAAAGAAGCGTACTGGCCGTGGCAACCCTAAGAGGCGAGGCCAGGCTTAGGCGCGGTAAACTAACACTTAACGAAATTCTTGATGGTGCTGGTATGTGGCTGAGATTTTGACTCACCGTTGTGTAAATGTAGACGGCCGGAAAAGCATGGGATTTCCATTATATTTATATGGTAGTTGGATGGCTGGGTCATAAAAAAAAGGTCCCTTTGCATGGGTTTGGTACGGGTGATACGATGGTTGAAGGCAAGGCGACGCGTTCACACGTATTTGCATCAAAAGGCGCGATCTCAAAGTTTGTACATATATAAATATATCCAAGACTCTGCTCTTGGCCAATGGCCAGACGATCTTCACTCTGACATGTTGTGTTCACACTTTTAATCTTTGCTTGTCGCTGTTGGTCTAGTGTTCCTGTCAAAACTGAAGTCCTCAAATGACCTGCGTATCTTGAAACTCATTTCTCTTGATCATAGCACTTTTGCTTTGCGCAGGGAAACAAAAGGTCATTACTGTCATCAACATTCATTCCTCGGGCGCTAACATTATGTGCGCTCACAAGCTGGTGAAATACATGGTTCAAATACCAGCCAAAGCCCTACCCACCAGAAACATTAACGCCAGAACAAGAAAGCCGGCCTATGTGTGGCCTTGCAGAATGGAGGCGCCTCCACCAACCGGTGCATGGTACGAGCCAATACTCTGGAACCCCCTGAAGCATCGCGTTAGCCATATGTTAAGCAACCTGGGAAACAGTGTACGTACTTTGTCAGGTCGAAACCTTGTTCTTCTTCCGCCTCTGCTGGCTCAGCGAGGGGTTGTGGACTTGATTTTTGAGGTCGTGACGGGCTGCTTAAGGGAGATTTATCCCCACGCGGCGGACTGCTACTCTGGGCAGGCAAGATACCCCCAGCTTTGGTAGGGCTTATGTCATAACCACCGAGAGGTTTTAAAGGTGTGCTGCCAATATCAGCATACTTCCAGAACGGCGCTGGTGAACTGGTTGGCATATGCTGGCTGGGTCGTTGAGCTGTGCTGGGCGGGGCGAGCTTAGGATGCATCCTTGGAGGAGCAGGTGTCACGAACGATCCTCCATCTTCTTGAAGGTATGATGATGTCAGAGTGGGGGATTGCGGATTATATACTGAGAATGACGAGTCCCTCGCCGGCGTCTTTCTTGGTCGAGGCAGGGGACTTCCATCGATTGTCATCGTCGCACTCCTGCCAAATGATCGATCAGGCGTTGACTGGGCAATGAGTAAGGAAGGCTTTGGGGGTGGTGAAGCTGGAGGTGAGCCCCGTCGCTTACGAGCCGACGGGGGTTCTCTTGATGCCATATCTCTTGGGCCATGTGTGATGTAGGCAAGTTGATTTGGAGATGAGGGGGCGGATGATCCACGGTGACCACCGCGACCGACACGATAGGCATTTCGCACCATCTCCTCCCTTGCTTCAGGAACAATCTGCCACTTCATGCCTTTGCCGGGCTCATCTGTCGACCGGGCAACTTTATCGAATGATTTGTTAAGCGAAAGATTGTGTCTAATCGAATTCTGCGAGATGTGAGTGGTCGAATAGATATTACAGACTTCCAGCAAGACTTACCTGCCACCCAGCAGCTTGCTGATGACGATAGTACGCATATGTATTCATGATATAGTTGTAGATGCCGTTCAGGTTGAGCTTTCCATCAGGTGCGTTCAAGATAGCCTGCGTTATCATTTGAGCATAGCTATATTGTGGTTTAATATGCTGGTTCTCATCCTGGCTCAGGTCAACACCGTTAGCGCCGACCATAACAGCCGGTGTACTCGTAGCCGGTGACTTGATAGCACTCTGTGTCGATGGCGGTGTTCCGGGTCGCTTATATTCAGGAGGTGCCGGTGCAATGAGAGGTTGTCGGCGTGATGCTTGGGACTGAGGGGTATGGACGCTAACGCCCGCGCGTTGCAGATAGACTGGGTGGACGGTCAAAGGAGTGATTTCAGAGGGCAGGACGAACATCATCTCGACGTTTCCAATTTCAATGACCTCGCCGCTTGTTAAAGGGTGCGACTGGCCGGCTTTGACAGGCTTACTATCAACCTTGGCACCATTACGACCCTTAACACGAAGAAACCACTTCTCGTCCTTGGAATCGAAAGAGATGGTAGCATGCTCGCGCGATACCATCTTGCTGGGGCCCAGGTCGATGTGGATGTGGGACTCGTCGTCTTCTGAGCCGACAGGCTGCGAATTGTGTGAGGTTTCGGGAGCTCGACCTATATTGACGTTGAGCTTGGTGATGTAGAATGTCCAATCTTGAGCAGCAACTTTGGCGTAAGCCTTGACGCCGTCGCCTTTGGCCTCGTGAATGACATTGGCGTGATCTTTGCTAGCCTGTACGTCCTGACTCCGTAGGTGCTGTGTGATTTGCGATACCAGTTGGTCGTCGTTGGGCGGGGAGGGTTCTTCGTCTTCTAGAACCTGAAGGGGTAGAACAATGAAGGTCAGCGGATGCGGGCGCGGAGTGACAGTATATGTCATAGCAGGATAACTTACCTTCTTGCGACGTTTCGCTGGGCGACTGGGTGAGGACTCTTCAATTTCGGCTGGTGAAGTAGCTGTGGTCGCATTCGCAGTCGCGGCTTTACGCGGTTCGCGACGAGCCCTGGAGGCTCTCTTTGCCGATGGTGGCATGGTGTGCGCAGTGTCAGACCTTGCAGATTAGATAGCGTAGGTCGACAAACAGATGTTACGGCAAGAATCAGAAGAGAGAGAAAAGAAAAAAAAAGAGACAGATGGGTTTTTTGAAATCGTGCGTATGGAACTTTGACCGTTAGCAATACTGTCTCCCTGGCGTTGCAATTTTTTGTGCCCTTAACGTTTAGTAAGTTGAAGTCAAAGTACTGTAAAGTCGTGTCGTCAATCAACGTATTAGATCGTCCAACTGACTAGACCAAGGTACTGTAGCAAATAAATGCCCTTTAAAGTTCGTACCGCGTTCGCGTTGGATTTAGTGTCATTGGGTGGCAGGGCTGTGGGCTGGGATGTGGGCACATGTACCTACTGATTTGTGCATATTCAAGCCCCCGGTGAGTGAATTCAAGGCACCACAATCAACAGACAAGGGTCGAAGTGGCTGTATCTGTACAGTACATACTTACTCAGTGGATCGCCTGTAAGGGGTCCCACTAGCGCAGACGTGCCTGTCCGTGTCAGCGCCTCAGCACTCACGTCCAGCAAAGCAAAGCAAGGCAGGTAGGTACCTAGGTAGGTAGTTAGGCGGTTGGGTTTGAGATCGGGTGGAGAGAATCAATAATTACATACCTACCTAACTAGTAATCCAGATTTGATAATATGTTTTGAGTGTAACTCGGGGTTGATTGGTAACCTAGGTCAGGTCATATCTTTGATCTTTAGATCTTTTTATATTTTCAAATTCAACAAGATTCTTATTGCTCTTTATCGATTCATGGTGTTGATTATCTCGACGCGTGTTTTACCTTGACAACCCAAGTAGAATACATACAACTAGCAGGATTTTTGTGCGATACGCGCAAAGATACCTAAGTACCTTAGGTTGTCGTGGGTTTTGGTGGAGTGACTAAGTACGCATGTTATGTACCTAGGTATTAGAGTGTCTAAGTGCGCGTCTCATGGGGGAGAGTTTATTTCTGATAAGTGAATATCGTGGGCCCCCGTACTTTACTTCATGATATGTGATGCGATACGATACATGCACATGCACATGCCAACCTTGAATAACCCCAACCTCGACATCAGAAAGTTGTTTGTTTATTGTACTCTTGACTCTGATTGTGTTCAGTGCCAACCATGGGATAGAAAACAATGAATCAATGAGCAACCTTCACTTGAATCCTGCAATTTCCCCCCCCGTTTGAAGCTATAGTGGACAGGTTAAGTAAGTACATAGGTAGGTACTTGTCACTTGGTCAAAGCAATTGTTGACTTTGTAGAAGAATTGGACTAGACTATTTGCTTGCACATGTCGACAATACGGTAAAGGTTTATGGACCAGGCCGTTGAAAACTACCTATAGGACCCATTTTTCTGCCTACCTTCACCCAGTGCCTATACATCACGTTTGTGCAGCCTCGCGGCGCCTTGGTAGTCAGCCAAAAACGACACTCTTTCATTACCATAAAAAAAATCTTGGCTTCTTTCATCACTCAGTCAACACACGATATCATTTCGATCATACTCCTTTACCTTGTGGACCAGCCATCGCTAATATTCCTTTTCATACCAAAACGCCAACACCATCTCGAGCCCAGCCTCTCCCTTGCGCTGCCCTTGGAGAGGCTTGAAAGCTGGTGCAGTGCAGTCCTACGAGCAAACCGCCTTCGACCGAACCAGCCTCTATCCCGTCGTGTTGTCTTTGTTTCGATCCTCTCCCGATCACCCGTCCCTGGCCTTGGCCCGAGTAATCCTCCAACCATTGTCGCTCTTTAGCTATTCTCTCATTTCGACTTTCAAACTAGTACCATTAGTCAAAGTGCTTGCTACAGTAGAGCCATGTCATCTGAACAGGCCTATGGCGTCACGCCTCCAATCTCCGTTCAGCTTCCAACCGAGGCAGAGCTGCGTCAATCGGATGCCCTCCTAGAAGAGCTCAAACGTCAAAAGACGTTTGAAAGTCCGGCAGAGACTGCCAAAAGGTTAGCACATGTATTTCAAACGCGCGACGATAACCATCTAACACATTCGCTGCAGAGAAGAAGTCCTGGCTTCGATTCAAACCATTTGCGATGCGTTTGTCCGCCGAGTCGCTCAAGAAAAAGAACCCAAGAATGAAGTTCTCATCCGGAATGCGAGAGGCAGAGTCTTCACATACGGCAGCTATCGACTCGGTGTTTATGGTCCCGGCTCAGATATCGATACCCTCATCGTCGCGCCCAAATACGTAACTCGCGAAGACTACTTCAAATACTTTCCCGATTTGCTCATCTCCATGGCTCCCAGGGACGCCATCACTGACATGGCTGTTGTGACTGATGCTTTTGTGCCCATTATCAAGTTTGAGTTCTCTGGCATCAGTATTGACTTGATTTTCTCTAGGATTATCCAAAAACAATTGGCTCCGGACTTCAAAGACCTTAAAGACTCTGGCTTGTTGCGCGGGCTAGATGAAGCAGAGCTGCGATCTCTCAACGGCACACGAGTAACCGACGAGATTCTTACCCTGGTACCAGAACAAAGCACTTTCAAGAACGCTTTACGAGCAATCAAACTGTGGGCGCAACGTCGCGCTGTTTACGCCAACATCATGGGCTTCCCCGGTGGTGTAGCATGGGCCATGCTTGTCGCGCGCGTCTGCCAGCTTTATCCTAAGGCCACGCCAGCAGTTATTGTCAACAAGTTCTTCCTAGTCATTAGCCAGTGGCGCTGGCCGCAACCTGTTCTTCTCAAGCCCATCGAGGGTGGACCGCTTCCCGTTCGTGTTTGGAACCCCAAGGTATGTCTGGTTTAGCTCTCAACCGAGGGACGGTTTTCTAATCTCGTTTTCTCCAGCTATACAAGGGTGATACATTCCATTTGATGCCAGTCATTACTCCGGCATATCCTTCAATGTGCGCCACTTTCAATATCACTCGTTCGTCCATGACGATCATCAATCGAGAACTCAAACGGGCTCTGCAAATATCTGAAAGCATCATGGTGGGCAAGCGCCCTTGGAGCGATTTATTTGCCAAGCATACTTTCTTTACCGCGGGTTACAAGTACTACATATCAGTGATCTCGGTTGCGAAGACAAAAGAATCTCACACAATCTGGTCTGGCTATGTCGAGTCCAAGGTCCGAATGTTGGTACAGAAGCTCGAGCAACATCAGTCCATTGCTCTGGCCCACCCTTTCAACAAGGGTTACGAGCGACACCACCGATGCCAGAATGAGAAGGAAATTGAATCTGTGCAAGAAGGCAGTCTTGACTTTCTGTGTAAGGAAGGTGCTGCGGAGCCTTCTCTTGTCAAGATCGAGCCTGCGGTAGCCGAATTACCAATTAAGACTGAAAACGGGGAGTATGACAAACCCATTCAATCTGATATTGCGGAGGACGGTAAACCCATCAAGGCTGAGAGTGGTGAGAATGGATTAACTATCAGCTCTGAACCTACAGAAGACACCGGTCCTATCACGGCAGAACCTGTCAATCCTGAGACATCCGATGATACTAAACCCTCGGAAACACCTGCCGTAAGCGGTGCGACTGACGTTTACACGACCACACACTACATTGGTCTCGAGCTGACCTCTGGTACGTATTGCACCCGGCACATTTCCTGCGGCTTGTCAACACTTCGACGGTATCTGACGGTGACTATGTAGGTGCCAAATCGCTCGATCTTTCTTATCAGGTCGAGGAATTCAAGGAACTCTGCACCTCGTGGCAAAAGTACAAAGACGACCTGAAAGATGTTGTGTCTATCGGCATTCAACACGTTCGGAAGTGAGTTCCATCCAGTGTCCCAGACACCAGTACACCGGCTTGCTGACTCTAAAATAGCTTCAATCTACCAGACGACGTATTTGAGGATGGCGAGAAAAAGCCTCTGAAGAAGTCTGCAGCTAAGGGCGCAGCAAACAAGAAACGCGGACCCCCAGAGGTATTTATGCATCACCACGCGAACTCCCATCGCCGGCGAGGTTGCGCTGTTCCAAATGGCACATTCCCCGACTTGACGCAGCATACTGATACCACACAGGAAACACCACCCCCGGCCAAGAGACAACAATCCTCGGTCGCGGCCGCAGGCTGAGAAGCCTTGCATATCCTGGACACGCTAGGGCGACCGGCTCGAAAGACCTGAAAATTTACCTGTATGTGCATTTTGCACAATATCTAAAAGACTCGGCAAGCCCATAAGCGACTTCACAACTGGCCGTGGGCCAACAACCATACTAACTTGAAGGCATAAAAAAATCCAAACCTCCATCTGGAATGAACTGCATCAACTTGGTAAGTTGGCAGTCGTATCCTGATCTACCAATGCATTGTTGGCGGTACAACGAGTCGAAGATTGAATAATCTATATTAATATCAGCAGAAGCACCCGTAATGTGCGGAAAGGCAGCTGGCTAAAACAATATGTTGTGCTCTACAGCAACATAACCCAAGGTTAGGAGCTACTCGATACCATGCTCTTGAAGCTGTAGTCCTGCATCAATTTCACATTTCATCTGTACTTAGGAACATGGCCTTGCTAGATCAATACAAAGTTTTGGGGGCCCAGCGAGCCCCTGGATTTCGCTCCAAGTCTTATCCGATTCTTAATTCAGTGACCAGCCATCGCGCTTTCGTGGATGTCAGTGATTCTTGATTGGCCACTTAAACTTCTACATATCATCATCATCCTCGTCACTGCCACTGAACCAACCCTCCTGGTAGGCATCCGCCAGTTCTGCCAAACCATTGCCAAGATCTTCCCTCTCGTTGACCGGCACGAGACGGGCAGATTCTGTCCGTAGTGTTCTGATGCGTTGCACCATGGAGCTGTTGGTCGAAAGCGTAGTCTGTAGACTAGCGTCGGAATAGCCTGCCAGCTGGGGGTAAACCTGAGGGTAGGCGTCCAGCAAAGGGAATCTGAGAGCAGTGTCATACCTTTTTGCGGTTAGCATATCTTATTCAAATAGATCAATAATTAACAGCAGTGGCATACCTGCGTACGACCGAGTTCCCTATTGTAGGACGCTCTCCAGGGCCAAGGTGCCAAGGAACATCCTCATTGTCGTGCTTCAGGGGGTCAAGATCTCGATAAGACAATATTTCACCAAAAACATGCTTGTGGGTATCGAGCCTAGTAATGTGCTGCCTACTCCAAGCTCTTCCTATTTGGAAGAAATCGACACTGACGCGAATATCTTCTGGCGAATCCTTCGCTGGTGCCAGAGTCATATACATGCTCGCCAGGGGCTGGTTACCATTGACGTTCAGGCTCTCGGCTAGATCATCTAGTGAGCCTGGTTGTTCTGAAGAGCCCTGTGTGAGACGCGAAGGCAGAGTGGCTGTCTCTATCGCTGCCGCCATAAGAGCAGATGTATGCCAGGGCGAGCGGCGATCCACGGACACTGCAGTTGGCATGTCCTCTTCCGGCAGAGCCAGAGGAACAACTGTGGAAGCTTGTATACAGAGCTGTTCAATGCTGTGAGCAATGTTTGCAAGGCGAAGCTGGCGCTTGGCTCTTGAGATATCGAGCAGGGGGCTTTGTAGGCCCCAAGTCCAGATCGTTGTCTTTGGAAACTCATCTCTCAAAGACTCGAGGTATGAAGATGTGAAACCGCCCCAGGCATCATCAATGGTAGTCAATACTTGTATTCCCTGCATTCGATCGCATTCTTCTGCGAAAGGTCTGAAGTCACGGTCCACAAGCTCGTGTTCCTTGTCGAGCATGGAGAAGAGCTCCGTTCCCATGGAGAACCTCTCAAAGGGCATGGTCGTTGAGTTAAGCTCGAAATCGTAGAGTTGAACCAACGACTTTGGATGAAAAAAGACTCGGGAGAAATCGGACCAGTATCGTACGTTTGAAGTTGTCAATCGCGCAGGTTCAGTGCCTGCATCCAGACTCTGCTGGTATGCGCTAGGGTTGATAGGCGTCTGCTTGTGCACAACCGATTGACCTGACCTGACGAGGAGTCAACATCATATCAAACGGACAGACGCTTGTTCACAGCTCATATACATACCATAATGCCTCTGGGCTTGATTCTGATTCCGCTTCATAGAGTGCGTTGATCTTGCGTAACGAGCCAAAGCCGCCCTTGAGATCGTATATGACTGTTCGTGGGAGAAAGGTTTCTGAGCCATCGGCACCTAAACCAGGGCGCCAGTGAACATTGTGATCGATGAGTGGTTTCTCATCAGCGGAGTATGTAAAGTATGATTCCTTTGATCTTATTAGTCACTATAATGAGCATCTATGTTCGACATCAGTTACCTGGGTGTTCCAAAAATGGGTGGCCGTGTAGTTGCTCAGCTGACCCAGCTGAAGAGTGACGATTTCCCGCATCAGAAAATTCGTTTGGTGGTTAAACTTTTCTAGAAAGATTAATTGAATGAATTTTAAGACGAAGACCGAAGTATCAATATGGTAGTGATGTACGAAACGTCTACGCAACTGCACATAATTACCCTAGACAGACATTAAGGGTGGGCATTTTTGCATCATCATACCCTAATAAGCTTATCTAATCATTTGATTTCTCGAGGAAACACTTGAGAAAGGCTTTGGTTGCAAGAAAATTTTCATACAAGTCTCAATGTAATAGACAATGAGCCAATGTACAAAGGTCTTTTTGTGTATTTAGTCGCTTTGCCTGGCTGATCATTGTCGGCCATGAAGCTGAAAGTGGGAGTGCATTATGTCATTGGCAATGTCGCACTTACATGTCTATCTCCCTTGAGTATCACGAGACACCCACAACTACAAAGAGACCCGACTTGAAAGTACATTCAACGACATCGCTCGCTACACACCTACGTAGTAAACATCCAACTGTTCAACAAGATAACTCACTCCTACAAAATGCCTCAAGGGACTGCCACTGCCACTGGCGATGCAAACACAAACACTGGCTTCTGGAAGGAACTCGACTCATGGAAGACACCCACCACCAAAGAAGTCGGTCCTACCGTGGAAGTCGGGTCCAAAGCGCCATGGTCTCAACATCTTCGTTTACCCGATGGAAAGCCTACATTAGTAGTGTTCCTCCGCCACTGCGGATGTCCCTGTAACAATCCGACCTATCCGCCAGGCTAGTGTCCTGCTGCTAACAGTCTTCTCAAGTCGCTGAAAAGACCTTCAGGTCTCTTACCGATCTCTCAGACAAGGTCCCAAATGTCCATTGCATCGCTGTCTCCCACTCATCGGAGGGAGCTACAGACAGATGGCTGCCTCAAGTTGGTGGCACCTGGAATGTCGACATGGTAATTGACGAAGAGCGAGATCTGTATGCCAAATGGGGCTTGGGCATTTCGTCGACATGGCATGCCGTGAACCCCTTCACAATGTGGAATGTCTTCAGCCTCGGCAAGAATGAGGGCATCTGGAACCGACCAACAGAGAGTGGTTCGCGATGGCAGACGAGCGGGGCTTTCGCTGTCGACCGTGATGGAACTGTTCGTTGGGTGCAGGTGGCGAGAACAGCAAACGATATGCCTGATCTCAAGGCGGCCGTGTCTGCACTTGGATTTCCACCCCCAGAGGACAAACGTCGCTCCAAGGGCAATCACTAGCACCTTTTTGTGTTGCCAAACCGCATGTCACGGATATATGTGAAGTCTACACGCAGTAATCAAAATTCTTATACTATCCTCGATCTCATCCAGACATACACCTCTTGCCTCATTATATGGAACTTAGAGTCTTCTCAGACATACCGTTATCATTGGCCCTCGAATCCATCAAAGAAACGCAAAGGGAAATGGCACCTCCTCATCCGCCTTAATCATATTGGCCTTGGGACACTGCTCTAGGTTTCATGATTGTGTTGCAGCCAGCCTATTGGGGAAAGATGTAATTGCGATATTTACGGGGTATCTTGTAATAACTGTTTGTCGCCCAAGCTCTTCGGGCCGTCCCCTTTCTGAACTTTCGGGACAGGCCATTACATAGTTATGTGTTGTATATAGCCATCACACTCATCTTTTAAGAAGAACTGCAAGGCTATCTTCCACCCTCTAGAAGGACAGAACCATGCTCAACCGGCCAACTTCCATACCGCTTCTCTCCGATTCAACGACAGAGCACATTCCTTCAGACAACCCTGTGTGCACAATTTTAGAAGCCACCAACCCAACGAGGCCAACACTGCTGACCATTTCTAGTGCAAGCATGCCTTTCTGTTTGAGAGTTCCTCCTATGTCCAGTAGACCCAAGGGATCTTGATGGGTAGGCGTTGGGTCCTTTCGTTTCTTAGAACGGGCTTGTTTGTGACTTTTAGCAACATGAACAAGGCTTGACTCTCGCGCAGCAGCATTTGAGATAGCCCTTTCTTCCATCAGGTGGTAGAGCCTCTCGGACTGAAGACTCTGGCGTAGGTTATTTGCCCAGTTATAGAGTTCCAGTCGGTCCCAACTTGGAGTTCGTCTGAAGGACCTCAATCTAAGCGCCCTCTCGGGAATAGACCGTGAAATCATGGTCCCGCTCGATAGGGCGTTTTGCAGCAAGTTACCGCCATGGTCACGCCGCCACTTGATACATTTAACAGCTGCGAAATGACGCAGTCGCGCGCTGCCATCTAAAGAGAAAATATGACCGACCAATCGGTTCAAATCGGTCGGAACAAGCGGCGCGATGTAATCGGAGTTCATGAGGACACTGGCATCCATAGTGTCGTAGTCTGGTCGGGATTCGGTAGAGACGGCGTACACGGATTTCAACTCTTCTGATGCTTCAGGGCCTTCGAAGGAGAAGAAATCTACTTCCAAATCGACTAGAAATTTCACAACTTGTTGCTTGATATGCATAATCTTATCCGGATCGAGCTCATCAGCCCGTGTAAGAACAGGTATAACATTTGTCATGCGTTGAGCACGTTTGATATACTCTGCATCTTCTTGCCCAAGGCCTAAAACACATTAGTTAGTCTCATCCAATAGTGACGAGTGAACTTACCACTATGGGGGATGAGGTAGAGCAAAGTGTCCACGACTGGTTCGCCGCCGGAGTTAATCAGAGTGAAAAGATCAGAGTCAGCCATGGGTTTGTTCATAAGAGACGTCAAATGCGACTCGACGTAATGAAGATCGCGCCAGGGTCCCTGCAGCATTGTTAGCATGTGACCAACGTCCATTTGAAGCGTGGCTACGTACAGAGGTGCCGTGTTGGTGGCCTGGGCTTTCGACGAAACATACGTTTCTATCTAGGACATCACCAGTAGTTGAAAGTCGTTTCCGTGTTGTTACAGTGAGTTCTGAATCAGATCGCCACCAAGGCTGAGGACGAGAACTGGCGTATGTCTCGGTAGCATGAACTGCGTTGCGGTGTTCTATTGGGTCCATATGTACGATATGTTCGCAACGTTCTGCCAAAGTTTTGATAAGTGAAGTTTTGCCAATACCTGCGTAAAATTAGGAATTTTGGTCACTCTCATTTTGCGAATTTGCTTACCAGTTTGTCCAGCTACCATAATTTTCAGTTTGCCCAGGGATTTGCCCACTTCAGAGAAGGGACGGCGTCGAGGGACTGTCAAGCTAGGCATGATGAGCTGAGGTACCGTGATTTGATTGGCTTCATTGTCCACCAAATCTGACATGGACAGAGATGCATGATCGTGAACCAAATCACTTTGAGCATCTATAGAGGGACCCGCAAGGGAGCAACTTTGCGAGGACATGCTCATGACGGACCCGGGATGCGAAAGCCCGATCAAAGATGGGGTGCTTGGCCGAGAGAGCAGGTTCAGAGGGTCTTGTTCAATAACTGGTTCCTCTTCGTCGTCCGATTCTGACCCAAGGGACGTGGGCTTGTTGATGGTGCGAGGAGGCGAACGTCGTTGACGTGGGGTTGGTGGTCGACGCGAGTTACGACTACACTTGCGCCGGTCACTTTGCTGGCGAAACCGCGGACGGGAGCGATCTCGGCGAGCGTCAAGGTCCGCCTCAGTGGTAATGAAGCATGTAGTAGGGACAGTTGTAGAACCGCGCACCAAACTATCTGGCCGGTCTGGAGTCCGAGTATTGAGAGGATGGTTCGTAGGCAAGACAGGTCTCATTGTTGTGCTTGTGAGAGACCTCAGCGGCGTGCTTGTACAGAAAAAGATACAGGGGCAAGCTGTGCTGTTGGGTGCATGTCACGACGCCTCGTAGTGGAAGAAGTAGGAGGCACGAGCATTCGACAGTGAGTGCAACAGCTCGAGCAAGAGACAAGAGGCGAGACGAGACGAGACGAGGCAAGAAAAGAAAGCAATATTTGAGGTTAACGTTATATGATGTTGGTGCAGCTCAATGGCGATAGACTTCAACCGAAAGGTAATGGATGTGATAGAAGGAAGAAAGGCGAGTGAGTACTAGGTAATCAACCGTAGTCAGATATGTATGATACCTACCTAGTCCTCAACAATACCTACTACCTACCGAGACAGACCCCTTCTATTCATGGGTAGGAACATGGGAGGGAGGGGGCTTGTTAGTCTACTGTTACAGTAGGTGGGGAGCTCCTTACCTACCCTACTACTAACCTTACAGAGCACGTACATGTGCGTATAGGTATCGATCGATACCCTACAAGGTAGGTGGGGACGTGTAGATCTGCGCAGCCCGGTGCTCGTGCGCCTAAAATGGCGCGACTACTTGCGACGCGTGACACGCTGTAGCTGATTGACACCCGCTAGTTACCATGTTCATATCATGTACACTGTTATCTGGTCAGAAGCCCCGTCCGTTTCTGTCGATCCCATCTCTTATCCAGCCCCTCCTTCTCAAAGCCGTCCATTTGTGACTGGAGTATCCCTTCCCCTCCATATCGGGCGGCAACAACATTGATTTATCGGATTTGGAACAATTTCTCAACCCATCTCCGACGTTCAACTGCGTGTGGTTTTATATACGCAGAAGTGAGGCCATCCTGCAAGGGCGAAATTTCAAGACCAGGGAGCTGTCCTCTTTCCTTTTTTTCTTCTGAGCCAGGCGACAATAAAGTCAATCATCAGAGGAACTCCTACTTTCATCCTTCTTGAATCTCTCTATAACCTTGTCAGGTTCACACCCAGAGTCAAATCCAAATCTTTGAGTCTCTGACAATCTTCGCCCGCGTCGCAACCTGAACCAGTGACACACGATCATCAGACAATACTCATTCAAATCATTCGATTTTACAACACCTCTCGCCCCAGCCTCGTTAACATATTCGCAACCAGACACCCACCTACCCATACGTTTCCACTATGGACGGAAAGCGACACCCCAGCTCGTTCCAGCAGCTCGAAAAACTGGGCGAGGGAACATATGCTACTGTCTTCAAGGGCCGTAACAGACAGACCGGAGAGCTTGTCGCGCTCAAGGAAATACACCTCGACTCCGAAGAAGGCACCCCATCGACCGCCATTCGAGAGATCTCGTTGATGAAGGAACTGAAGCACGAGAACATTGTCGGGCTGCATGATGTTATTCACACTGAGAATAAGCTCATGCTCGTTTTTGAGTACATGGATGGTGATTTGAAGAGGTACATGGATACACATGGCGACCGCGGTGCTCTCAAACCCACCACCATCAAGTCATTCATGTACCAACTCCTCAAGGGTATCGACTTTTGCCATCAGAATCGTGTCCTTCACCGTGATCTCAAGCCCCAGAACCTGTTGATTAACAGCAAGGGTCTTCTCAAGCTCGGCGATTTCGGTCTTGCTCGCGCCTTTGGTATTCCTGTCAACACTTTCTCAAACGAAGTCGTCACTCTCTGGTATCGCGCCCCTGACGTCCTACTTGGCAGCCGTACATACAACACCAGCATCGACATCTGGTCAGCCGGCTGTATCATGGCCGAGATGTTTACGGGTCGGCCGTTGTTCCCTGGAACCACCAACGAAGACCAGATCATTCGCATTTTCCGTATCATGGGGACACCAACAGAACGTACCTGGCCCGGCATCACTCAATTCCCCGAGTACAAGCCGACCTTTCAGATGTATGCTACTCAGGATCTTCGAAACATTCTCCCGGCGATTGATCCAACCGGGATTGATTTGTTGCAAAGGATGCTTCAGCTTCGACCAGAGTTGAGGATCAGTGCCCACGAAGCCCTTCAACACTCGTGGTTCAACGACTTGCTGATGCATCCTCAGCAGCAGGCTCTCCAGGCGCAGGCCCGTGCATACCCTCAAGCTGTTCCCAGCCAAGCCTTCGATACGTACTAAGTATTCCACGACTGACGTTAGCATGCCTTAGCCCACCATCAAAGGCATATATGCCAAACTTCTTTAGATTGGACTGTTGGTTTTTGCAATGCAGTATCTTCTACGGAAATACGGGAATATCCTGTGGCACTTTGCAAGCACTATGGAGTTTGTGGTCAATATGAGCTAGACGGGGGAGCAGGAAGATAACGGATTTGGGGGCTGCAGCATGCCTGGTGTCTTGATTTTTATCCTTTGTTGTTTTTGTGTGAGCAACAACTAATGTCGGGTTTAAGCCACCCGGGTCTCCGAGCCTATCATTCTACATAAGCGAAATCTACGGTTTTTGCACTTTTGGCTTCATTTCTTAGGACCGTGTCTATTGACAAGACTCCCGTCAACAGGACTCCTGAACTTTGTTTGAAGGGGATCCCTGGCCCATGTCTCTGCCAAGGCTGGTGCTTCACCCTGTTCCGCTGGAAAACCCAAGCTTTCTCTCAACTTTTCGACTTCATCTCTCACTCTCTTGGCCACCGAGATTCTTAATTCAGCAGCTTCCGGGCTGTCTCGGAGCAACTCTGGATCCCCCTTTGCAACGAGCCTGCGCCATGCAGCTCGTTGGTGGCCAAAGACTTGGTCAACATCAGTTGGCTCGCCAATGACTATTCTCACTGTCTTCCCAACACGTGGCGCCCATCTTGGCCATCCTCTATCTTCGGCCATTATATGTTGAGTACCGTGCACGAACATGGGGATGAATTCCGGGGCGGGATCAGACTCGAGAATTAGTCGAGACACACCCCATTTGAAGTAGCGTAACCCACTGTCCAAGCTCTGGTGACAACAAGCCTCAGGGAAGATATGAACCCAAGCGTTCCGATAATCTCGGTAGGCAGATGGCGCCGGAAACTGATCGATGCCGTTGGTTGAGAAGAGAAGTGGCTGAGGTACAGGAGGAGGTTGTGTTGAAGGAGGTGTCGCAGACAGCGGAGAGTCAGAAGCTGTCGACCATGACGCTGGCGAGGGACCAGAAAGCAATTTGATAGCTTGTAACATAGTTGGCTGATACAAGCCGCCATATGGGGAATACCATAATCTGTGTGTGGGAAGAACTTGTCCCAGGCTGAAGAATGTGGACGTGAACCTATTGTTCACCTTGTTAGCCAGCACTCGGCCTGAGACATGACGATGTTGCAACCTACTTGTTCTTAAAACAAATATCGTGAGCGCCGAGGCCCCATCTCATATTAACTGCATCGAAGAAGTAACGTAATGGTAGAATACCCCATATGAGAGGATCATCAAGTCTATTTAGAGGTGATGTAAGTATGGTTAGCCACCAAACTCATTACAATGGATAAGGCCATTTCGGACTCTGACATACACTGCAACGTGATTGCACACAGTGAGCAGCCCACGCTCACGTCCTTCATTTTTCCGACGATCAAGAACACCCAACAGTCCATCGAGTCCTGTGACTTCGAGATTATTGAATCCGTTCATAAACCCTCTCGATAGTCCGCCAACTGCGCCCATAACAGCCACTGAGGCTATACGCCATGGCAAACTCGGCTGCGTAGGAGGTTCAGAATCTGTCATGATTTATACAGCGGATGATGTATGTCGGAGCATATTTCGGAATGTAGAGACCGAGCTATGATGGAAGTAATGGTCGAGTGGAACGAAGCATAGTCCAAGTTTCATAACATTTCTTGATCCCGGAGAGACGCGGCTCATCAGACCCACCTGCACCTTTTCCCTGGCAGTCTACCTACCCTGTAGGATGACATATTTCCTTGCAGTTCACTCTAACAGGCACCTAGGTAATTCTAAACTTTCTACACCCTTTCCTGCCGTTATTTCGACCTCTAGCATCGTCGTGGTCGTGTAGTTGGTAATCTGATTCCAGTAAGACGCGTCGCCCCAGTCCAAATCGCTTGCGATCAATGCCATACAATTCGAGACCTACCTTCACGAATCTACCGTCCTAACATCGACGTCACCGCAAAGCTTCTCGAGCTGGACAGAAACCATGGTATCAGCGCATAGTACGCCTTCAATGACACCATCACAAGTCAATCATTCAGTCTTACTGACTCAAACTCAACAGGCAAAAGAAATACCTCACGTCCGGTCTTCACATCTCACGAACGCGCCCTCGCAAAATCTCACTGGTCATCGTCATCCGCCCGTCTGCACCGCGACTCCTTCCTCCCATTCGGTTCCTGCGGTCTATGTCTCAACATCGCCCGTGACCCCGTCTCATGCCGCCGAGGCGATATCTTTTGTCGCGAATGCGCACTTTCCAACATCCTCACCCAGAAGAAAGACATCAAGCGTGCCCAAAAGGCCCGCGCTGTTGTAGAGGAAGAAGCCGCTAAGCAAAAGGCGCACGAAGATGAACAGGATCAAGCGCGCGCAATTCAGGACTTTGAGCTGACACAAGCTGGCCTGGATCGCAAGAAGAGGAATGCAACCAAGATGAATGACGAGAAGCCAGGCGCAACAGGCGACAAATCAAACGCTCTAGCTTTGGTACCAGCAACAAAACGTAAATTTGAGCTCGATCAAGACGAGCTGGATCGTATTGCACATGAGGATAAGATCAAAGCAAGGAAAGCATTGGAAGAAGAAAAAGTAAGGAATTCAGCCATGGAAACGTTAGTTATTCGTGCTAATACTCTATTGTTACAGGCCGCGAAACCGCATCTTCCATCATTCTGGACTCCGTCACTGACACCAGATGCCCAATCAAGCAAACTCCCACCGGTTACAAAGAAGGACAAGGCAGTTCCAACGTGCCCGGCGTCTTCAACTGAGGACCAACATCCTATCTCAATGCAAAATCTCATTACAATTAACTTCACCGAAGAGGAAACGCCCAAAGGCAAGCAAAGAGCTTGTCCTTCATGCTTAAAGATGCTCACCAACGCCTCCAACTCCATGATGGCCAAACAATGTGGTCATGTCCTGTGCCATAGCTGCGTCAAACAGTTCATGATCCCATCTTCCAAGAAGTCATACTCTGAGGACGAATCGCCTCTGACCTGTTATGTATGCGATGTACCTCTGACCTCAAAGTCTCAGAAGCAGGATGTTGCCCCAGGCTCTTCCATACCAGGTCTAGTTGCTCTCCAGTCCGAAGGAACTGGCTTCTCAGCCCACGGGGGCAATACTGTGGAGCGATCGAGTGTCGCTTTTCAATGTTGAATTTCTTACAGCCTCCATGTCTTGTTACTTCACCCCCAATCTTCTTTGCCGTAAGTGAGGCAACAACATCATAAACCATATACGAACAACAAATCTGTGAATAAGACCCTTGGTGAGCATTGTCAACCCATGACTGAAGAAGCTTTTTAGTAGCTCGCCCTGGAGTCCAGCGTACAACGCCCTTGCGCCCTCATTCTTCATGATGCGAATGATGACGCCATAGATGGACTGGTTAAGGAAGTCAACAATTCTTCTCAACATATGTTTGGGCTTCGAGTTTCCTCCTTGTCGTGTTTCCCTTTCTGCGCCTGCCGACTTGTCCGAGCCACTCGCCATCTGGAGACGGGTTTTGCCTGTTTGGAAAGGATATGTGATAGCGGTGGCAGTGGCCTTGCTTGTGGCGGCAATCAAGAAGGCGACCCATGCTATTGGTATGTCCTCTTCCTCGAGCGCTGGTATGATGCGTGCTGCGAGCCGGCGGTTGACAAAGAATGTGATGCTGGGGTTCAGAGTCAACAACAGAGTAGCCGAGTAACCGGACCAGAGGCCAACCAAGCCGCTCTCCTTTCGAATTTCAGAGAGGATCTCCAGAAACGATTGTTCACTCCCCAACATTTGCTTCCTTGTCACCACATTGGAAATGGGGGTGGTCAATGCTCGAGCACAACCACCAGCGACAGCCCCAACAAGAAGCTCCTCGACAATCCTGGGTTTCCGATGCCGAGGACGCAAGTAGTTGTAGAAACCAAAGAATAGAAAACTGTCCACAACCGATTTGGCTACATCCGTTCCCAGTCCGCTGTAAAGAGCTTTGAATCCACCTTCGTTCGCAAGGATTCCGCTGAAGGCGGAAATGACACCATCGTAATCTCCCGCGGAACCACCGCTCTTTCGTTGCGCTTTTAGTCGGGTAGTGACAAGATCCAATGGATATAAAGATGCAGTTGATATGGCTGTCCCTACAGAACCAGACACAGCGTGGCCAAGGGCGTCGAGAACCTGCTGAGATGACATTGCAATAGTGTGTATACTGGGACAATCCTTTCAACGTCGGAGAAAAATGTAGTAAGTGTTTTACAGCATGCGAAGGTGCATGATGTGAGAGATGAGTTGCGAGCAAGAAATGGTAAGGTCCCGAGCCGCGATTATGAGCAACGCGCGCTACCGAATTTACGACGTCATAACTCGACCTCGGCGCGACGGCCCCGCCAATCCCGTCGCATGTGACCCATGTCACCGAGGTATGTAGTATAATGAGTTGATGGCGTAGGTGTATCGCTTTTGGAGATTGCTGTGCTCGACATCCTGTTTTGTCGAATGAACAGGATCCTACCTGACTTCCTCTTCAAACAAGTCCTTATGATCAGGGCTTTTGGGAAACGCTTCTCGTCTTTCATCTCTAGAAATTATGCGGAGGTTTCTATGCTCTGCTTGAAACGGAAGGCTGTCTCTGTGGTGTAAACGAAGTTGTCGTCCGTCCCGAGTTGCCAAAACCAGCAACTCCAAGGTCTATTTCTCCCGGTGCATCTTCCGCAGCCGGTTGCAGTCCATGATGGCCTTCAGGTAGCTTCTGTGCCCCAAAACCAGTGACGGAGAAGATGTTTGTCCTCCCACTGTTAGTAGCCATCTGAAGTTGTTCATGCAGTCTCGCAAGCTGGTATTGCCGTTTTATAGGGGTGAAAGTGGGCTGTGGTATCAAAGGTTGTGGACGCCATTGTGACAATGCATTCATCACAGCGGTCGTTTCTTCGTCTGAATCGACAGGTCCATTGTTTGCTTCATCTTCATCCTCTATTGGTGCGTTGGCGTCGAGCGCTGCCTCTGTAGGTGAAAACGATTGTCAGCTTGGCATCATAATGCAAGACGAAAGAAAGCAAAGACTTACTCTGCTGTTTTGCCTGGTTCTTCTTCTGGTAGGCAGCAAGAAGCATGTCGTATGGCAGAGATCTTCCAGCAACCGCACGTTTGGCGCCCATACTATGGCTCTTGCATGTCAATGATCTGGCGCATGGTTGCCCGTTGGCGAGCAGAACACCACATTGTCGTTCCACATCCACAGGACCTGACGACGACGTTAGAATAGCTTCATCAGGATGCAATTCGAGAAGATCTCACCCTTTGGTTTAGGGACTTTAGCTTTAGGCTCGTCCTTCTTTTTCTTGTTCTTTGGCCCTTTGTCTGGGTCACCATCAGCCTTTCGCTTCTTCCCCTTTTTATCGTCTTCAGGCTTCTTCCCAGCAGCCTTCTTGGCCGTCTTGCTGCCAGTGGGTTTTTTCTCGGCCGAGATGCCGTCGTCGTCGCTGTCGTCGTCGCCTCGTTCTATGCCGTTTTCTTCATCCTCTTTTCGTTGCTCTTCTTGTCTTGCTGCCTCCTTTGCCCTTTCTCTGGCTTCACGGGCCTCCTTTTTCCTCTGTGCTTTCTCTTTCTTCAACCTGAGACATTGTGCAATATGTGCCTTGGCAGCAGTTTTCAGTACGCTCTTCTTACAGTGCTTGCATTGCTGGAGGTCGGGACTATCTTCGAGTGGCCGTCCAGTCGCAAACGTTTCGCGGGAAGTTTCGTCTAGTTCATTCACTACAGGACCTGGCGAAGGTGCGCCTACAGGTGAATTGCCATTCTTCTTCTTGTCTTAGAACCATTAGTCATTTTGATGTTGTGGTGGAGAAATGATATCGAGACGTACCGCCTTCGATAATACTACCATCCCTCCAATTTCCAGGTTTATTGTGTTTTGGTGCGGGCTTCTTCAGCTTTATTTTTCCGTTCTTATTCTTCGATGCGACTTTGATCGTGCCATCATCACCTGCAGACTGCAGTTAGTCCCATTCAGTCGCGCAATCGTGGAGTCGCGTTTACCTTTTCGGGCGTCTGACCCCATGGTGAGCAGATTTCACGTATAGGCCCAGCCGCTGTTGCAGAAGAAGTGGAATATTTGCACCGAGAATTATTTTTGGCTTTTCGTGATAATCGCGAATTGTTCAGTTGTGTAAGAGATGGTCGTTGTGACAAGGTTATATGTTATGGTGGAGTTGAAAGTGTACCTGGGTAGTAGCTAGCTGCCTTGCGATGGCGGGTGCCAGTGACACACATAAGATACACGTGCCTGACTAAGAGTCGGCCCACGCCCACACTGTTTCTCCGGGGACGCCAATCAGCGTTTTACCAGGTAATATCTGGGGTAACATCATGGTATTACGAAGAAACAAGTGTGTTTTGACTTGGCACTATAATAGTGTGTTAAGACAAGAGAGTTGTTGTTTAAAGATATAATCGAATGCGTTATCATCTAGTATCATTTCATAAGTAAATAGGAAGCAGCCTACTAGGTATCAAGTCAGTCGCCTTTACAAATCCCACATCTGGCTACCATACACATATCATCAAATCGCCAAGGTCATAGCAAAACGTATACGATGCAATGTATTGACCACGAGTTGCACATACAAGGGTCCTTCCTGTTCGGATACCATAATGATTGAAGGGTAAAAAAATGCAAGAAGACGGAGGTTATATAATGTACAAATAATGACCTCAAATGCTTGTAGCGACACTTGGGACCAAGAAACTTCCATGCCTAACATATGTATCGAAAGGAGAAAATGGTACCGCATCCGTTAGATGTTAGCCAAAACTGCGATATCTGGAAGTAAGGCACAAGCCCTATTACCTTCAGGCTACTATGACCCAAACACCCCGACATGAAATTTTCCATCTCGCTCTAAAAGATAAATTTGAATGCTAATGTTAATGTCAATGTCAATGTCAATGCCTACGCAAATGCAACCTCCCAAACAGCCAATTAACACCAAACAAGATGCATTCATGCTGACCCGGCTACCGCCTGGCTTCGTGTATTGTGATGTTGTGCCTCGGCGAGTACATCACCGCACATTGCTTTCAGATGCCTCCTCCTTTACCAGGAGGGAGTCTCGGTACGCCCTCATAGTTTCCATCATGGATTTAGCATGTAAAATGCCCATGTCGCTCCATATACATTCCATCACCGCCAGGGCCCAATCCCAGTATGAGTTTGGCACACCAGGGGCACATGCAGCAGCTTGAAGGTGGAATAGAACAACAGGAAGTCCAGCCGAGCCTGATCCCCCGCCCCCTATCCTCTCAACTGGCATGGCAGATTTGTCGGTAAGGAGAGGGTGCCGCCAATGCGTCGGGGTGCTCACAAGCGTATCACAGGCAAGCTCTCTTACAATCTCATACCGACGTCCATACTCAGCCAGTGACATCAAGGGTGCACTGGATTTGGGGTATTTCTTGATGAACTCAATGATAGTTTGATTCACGAGAGTGCGTGCCCAACGGTAGTGCCCCCACATACGGGCGACAAATATATCATAATAGACATGGTACACGCCCTCAAACACCACAGATGATGGTAGGTGTTTAGCTTCCTCTGTGCGGAATCGCCATGTCGGCCCAAGCCCGAGTTCCCATTCCAGGAAAGACGTATCGATGTCGAACAACTGTTTCAGAGTGGCGGCCGTATGCGTTCGGCCATCAGTTAAAACATGAGTCTTGATATAAGTTGATACTTGGATAAATTGGCCGATCAATGGGCCGAGATCAGTAGCTGGATGATCAGCAGGCTCGAGGAGGGATTTGGAAAACGCAACCCACTCGTACATGGGTGTTGGTAGCGGTGTTGCTGCGATGTAGGCAGGTATGAACTGTGCAGGCTTGTGAGTCGACGTGTACTGGAGGAGGGATCGTCTCAGCATACGAGAGTATAAGACATTTGTACCATGGCACGGACACCAAGAAAGGCCGCTGCCGGCATAGGTAGCCATCTCCGCAACAAAGCAATACCACCCATAACATGCGCGTGTACGTGAGCAATGCCTTGATGTGCCCCCTTGACAAGCTATAGACATGTATTAGTATATAGGTTGCCAAAGTCGTATAACTGAGGGGGAAAGCTGAAATCATGCTGACCATAGGGGAATATTGAACAGCATCGGGGGTAAGGGCACACACCTCGAACATGGCAAGCATGACGACGGAGCGCATTGTAACCTCAAAATCCGGCATGCTCGAGGCCTGTATGAGGCGACCAGTTTGGCGTAGGGCTAATCCATATTTTTGACGGGCCATCGTCATCATGCTGGCGTCGCCTCTAAGATTAGAAAGGCTGGCGAGGCCAACGGCAGCCATTATATCCTGCACAGCGGGATCCCACAACCATTCGGTATTTGTCAAGTCGCCAGGATATCTGGGCTCATCGGGATGGCCAATGAGGTAGCGGTTAACGTAGAATTGAATGCCCTGGTCCTCAAGACTCGAGTCAATGGGTGTCGGGAGCCGCGGCGATCTGGTAGAGACATGCTGTACCGTATTGGTGGCTGAGGATTTGGACAGAATAGAGGACGAAGAGGGGGACGAAGGAGTCGGGGGCAAAATTTGCTGGCTCGGTGTAGAAACAGGAGACGTGGGCCAGCCGGCTTCAAGTGACGCGTTGGAGACCGTGGAAGAGGGGCCAGAGTGAGAGTATAAAGAGATAGAGGAGGAAGATGAATGTGTGGAAGCATTGGATGCATAAGACGAAGCGAGAGAGCTGGAGGAAGTTTGTGTCGATAGCCCTTCGGAGGTGGAGTCGCCAACACCCCATTGTGCATGTGCCTTTTGGATCACTTTGCTGCTCTCATCGCGAAACATGAGAGACAGCTGGTCGCGATAACCCGGGCATCTTTTCCCAACTCGAATGCATTGCGAACATTCCGGTTTTATCTTATCGCACTTAAAGTAAACACCAGTCAGTTATAAGCAAATAAGTTGTATAGTGCCATAGATAGGAAGGCGAGGTGATAGTGTTCGAGAAGCCTATGCGGCTCCAAATAGCTTACCTTGATGCGTCGGACCCGACAGTTTTGGCAGCCCTGAGAGGCTTTACCACAATATACCATGGCTGCCGTGAAGCCTTGCGTCGCAACAATGCCCTGCCGAATGCCGGTCTCCAGTGACTATCAATAAACCAGAAGGAGTGTGTTTGGCAACACAGAGACGGAACCCAAGCTGGTGACGCTTCAGATTGCCCGATCCCAGCACCTATGTAGAAACTTCAATAAGCGAGACAACAGTTGCAGGTTGTATAACCAGCAGCAACCTGTTATGCCCTAGCTGGTCGTTGGCGATACCAACAGGGTGGGCTGAGTCCGGGTCAAATTAATAGGGGCAGCGGATGAAATACTGCGAGGTTAGCTCAACAGAGCACCACCTATTGATATACAGATGTGCGGCGGATGGAGAATATCAAGAGGATAGGTAAGGTCAAGTAGCCCGCTCAAGAAACAAATCCCATCACAAGCAGAGCACACGACGAATCGCGTATATATTAGCCTTGCCTCGCCTTGCCTCGTACTGCTCGAATCCACCGTCGCAGCACTCATTTAGACTTGAGCTCAACGGACTCGGTCACAGCCTTGAAACTGCTGCCGTGGCGTGTATGGCCTCGAAATGAAAAGAATCCGGCAGCTTGGATTGAGCAAGTATCAGTGTCTTGCCCTGCCCTGCCCTGTCCAGTCCTGTTATGTCTTGTCCTGAATGAGGGTTCAGCTGATGTTTGTTAAACTGGGTCACAACGGGCGACATACGAGACAAGCCCGTGATGTATCTGATACGTAGATGGAAAGGTAAGGTAAGGTGAGGTGAGGTAAGGGAAGGTAAGGGAAGGAGGTAGGGGTGGCCCGCAGCCCAGGGAACGGAAAAGAGATGGAAGGGAAGGAAGAATGCGTGTTTGATTGAAATTCGCGGGGTAGGTACTACCTACCTAGGTACCTAAGGAAATAGATTGGAAGATAGTCACCTAATAAGATAGAGGTGCCTTTCTACTCGGCACGTGTGAGTGAGTCCTGTATCAGGTTGCCCGTGATTGCAACGAAGAACGAGTCAAGCAAGGTACGACCGGGGCCCTGTTTGTATATGTATGGATGTAGGTACAGGTACTGTATAGCACGGGCGGCGAAGGGATTGGCCAAATCAAAATGGGTTCTCATCAGCCTCCCACCTACAAATAACAGCACCTAGGTTAGTGCAGCTAAAAGTAGAGTGAAGGCGGCAAGGGCAAGGTAAAAAACAGTACTGTATCCAAATTGAAACTAACGGCGTGATGAATTGCGCCGTCGGACTTTTTCTTCCCTTTTCTTCCTTTTTTTCCTGTTTTATTTATTTAAAGATATTGACAATCGGTTGTGGCGCGACGTCCAGTAGATTAGTTGGCACGTTGAACGACTAAAGATTGAGCAGACAAACAAGGATGAGAGTCTAAGTATGGTCAAGACGGAAACGGAAGCAAAAGCCGTAAATTGATAACCCAGTCACGCCTCTCAGACAAGATTAGAGCTTTACCTTAGAGGGATGTAGGACAGCCCAGGTAGTGGACCCGACCTGCAAAGGGTTAAGCTGACTACTACTCTGTACTGTGTCTACAGGTTGCAGGCATTACCAATATATCGCATGTCGTCGATCACTACTCTGTACATGCCAATACCTTTAATAATAGAGGATTTACTTTATATAGCAAGTATAGTAAATTGAGAAACACCTATTGTAAGTCCTCCTATGATTAACTAGTATATTCTAAAAGATAGGTATTATATATTAGTAACCTCTTAGAATTACAGATTAGGTCTTTATACAGTACAGGTCCACTTTAGTATAGGTAAGTACTTACCTTAGGTAGTTATAATGCCTGCAACCTGCTGTACTAGATGAGACTACCACTCCACTCACTACCTTAGAGTACAGCCCGTAGGAATTACAAATGTTAGTTCGGTACTAGGTTCCAGTTTACTTTTAAACCCAGAAAGAGATAGTAAGAATAGCTAATAAGATAGAGAAAAATAGATAAGATGCTTAATAAGAGCCTTTAGAATCTTATTCTTCTATTTTTTTTACTCTTAAATAGCTGTAGTATAGAGTAAATTGTTAAAGAGAAGACTAAGTGGCAAATTTAGGTCTCGCGCTAACATTTGAAATCCCTACAGGCTGTACTTACCTGCCTTGACTTTGTCAGGACCAGTAGTATAGAAGCCTTGACTCTACTGCCACAGTACCTGCCGATCTTGTGCCGCTTCATCAGGGCCCGCTCCGATGAAATCTTATTACAGTACCATTAACTACTGTATTGTTATTATTATTAGTATTTGACACGTGTGGAGACTGGCAGTACTGTATCAAAGATAAGAGATTCCATCGATCACATCTCATCTCGGGGGAGATCTTCAGTCAGCATTATTAAATGCAACGGACGCACGCACGCAACCCATGGCATAGGACAGCACAGCTGGAAACGCGCACGGGTCTTGGGGACGGCACGGCTACAAAGCAGTGGACACTATAAGGTCCAAGTCCAGGCATCCTAGATTCTAGACAAGTTTTTGGACATCTAAAAGCATGGGGCTCTCATGCCCGCTGCAGGTTGCAGGTGCACTGGAACTGGACAACAATACAGTACGTACGTACATGTGGATGGATACGTGATGTGGTGATGGGTATCATTCTGGGTGGTTCGAGGCGACAGGGGCTACCCTGTCAGCCATCACAACTCAAGAGGTGAAGTTTTGAACGACGGTTTGGCAAGGTGGTTGACAAAAAGCATGAAAGGACCCAATCAGACAGAGAGGGGGGAGAAGGGTCAGGGAGCAGATGATGGATGGTGTGAAACTCCTTAACAAAGACACCTCCCCATCCTCGACAACCTTCAGTACCAGCTGGTTCCAAGATGGAAAGAATTTACCTATCGAGGGAGTCTGCTACTTTATGCAGAGTGCCACGAGCTTTGGTCTTCGGGCGCTGGTTGCTCGTTCTCAGGCAAAGAAGGGGCCTGGTTGATGCCTCCTATCTGCTTACCTACGCTGGTGTCTAAGAGGAATTATTGCTGGTCTCTTGATTTTGTTGCGATGAAGGTAGGTGGTACTCGGTAAATAGTAAATATATGTCAAGTTGCAAGATAGCAGCAGGAGACCAATGAAAGATCTGTAGATGTAATTAGCAGGGTACAGTAAGTAAACCTCGCCTCGTCTCATCTCATGCATTAATGTTCAATTAAAACCCAACATTAGGCTTTGTTCTCATAACCCTTTAATTCCGATTAGTTCTCACCGTGTAAGACGGGCTACCAAGAACAATAATGGGGCTTGCATTGCACTAACACAAAAGGAATTCGGCAAGTTCATCCTCAGGCGAAAATGTATTTATTAACACAAACTCGAGGCATACCTTGTCAGACAAATCACCCGGCACATATGCATCCCCGGGCAAAAGCCGGCACTCGGCCGAATCGCTGGTACAGGGCTGCATATTGTCTCAAGCAGGCTAACGATGACTGGGTCTTACGCCCGTTCTATCTCAACAAACTGCCTAATTTGTAAAGACGCGAACGAGGATGACCGAACAGGCGGGTTCCATACTGTACAGATCCTTACGGATATGGATCCGGTCAGGAACTTGTAGTCTACGTAGTAAGTAGATAGGTAGGTATGTGGATATTCAATTCCCAATTTATGTTCGTCATGTAAACAGTCATTTCTCCCGATCCTTATTAAGAGTTTGTTATAAGTTTGGTGACGCGCGATGACCGTGTACACTCATTATAAATACTGACGAAGTATTGATTATGCCCAGAATTTGATTCAAAACATCTCCTGCTATAAAGGCCGGACCCTATGATAGGTTGATCGGGAGTAATCAATGCCAAGTCGGACTCTAATCAAGCGCTCCATACGAACATTGTGTGTCCACTAAATTAGTTTTCTTTCTTTTCTCTCTATTTTATTGTAGTTACTTATATATTAATGCTCTGAAAGGAGAATATATTAAAGCTTCAGAAGAAGCTCGCCTGACCTTCCCCGCTTTCTTCCGTTAACCACTTCGTGATCTTGTCAAGCAATGACGTAGTAGACACATCTAAATCGAACAGGTAATGTATTACTCTGTATCTTGGCCTAGACAGCCCAGCTGCCTGGTCAAAGACAGAGACCAATATTCGACCGGCACAGAGGAAAATGATAAGCGACATGTAACGTCACACCTATCAATACTTTGCGAAATACCTGCCAAGTTTCTTCCTTTGTACATTGCTGCTATTCCGTAGGTTTCTTCTCACCCGTCCTATTGCACTATGAGCCGGAGTCAAGTTCATCCCCTGTTATCTCCATCTCCATGTGGAGGGTCTGCGTCACGTCATAGCCTCTCCTTAGGCGAGCTAGACTTTACATCATCTATTCAACCCACCCAATATTGTAATACCTACCTAAGCTGAGAGAACATGTGGAAAGTTGACTGTACCTACCTAGGCTCCAGGGTCCTCTACCTTAGTAAAGTGCTAGACCCAGGTTGTCAGGCTGGGCCCATTGATCGACCGCGGCGTCATAACTTGAAGCCGCCACATACGGATGATGGGCAGATATGTTCCTGCCTTGACTGTTCGATGCAGACGTATTCCAGGTACTTTTGGCTAGGTATGCTAGAATTGGGTATCGCAGACTACCGACGTATACCAAACAGTAGACTAGTATTCAAAATGCCCGTGCTGCACTGTGCGCTGTAGCACAGCCAACCGGCCAGACTCGGCATGTATTGTAGTGTCTAGGTACTATAGGTAGGTAGCTATCATCGATATGCAGTAGGTGGTACATATTTGACAGAGGGCTTCTATTCATAGGTAGCGCTCATGATGTATCTACCTGGCCCAACCGCTAGCTACCTCTTACCTGTATGAGGCCCCAAGGTACCTTTAGGAGGTAGCTAACCTGGCACTCAAAACAAGCAACGACGTCAGAGCTCGTCAAACCCCTCTCCTCCTTGCCATTGTTGTCATGTCATCCACGAGCTGAATTGTGTTTTATTTAAACTTCAGCTATCCCCATGACATTCCTACCTCTACTTATTATCATCTCTGTTCTTCATTATACCCCTACTTGGACCCAAGATACCCTGTCAAGCTTCAAGTAGACAACGACCACGACCTCAGCTCTACTCCACCCACCTAGACTACTGTACACGAATTACTAAATAACAATGGAGACTATCAACAACCTCACTGCGACCGCCTCCAAGGCCATCTGGGGCGAGAACGAGACCGGCAACAAGGAGCCCATCTCTGGAGTCAAGGGTGACACCGCTCACGGCGAGCCCTATGATGCCGGCAATCTGGGTGCGACATGGATCCCTGTGTTAGCATATGTGAATCGATTTACTGATTGATGACCCTAGAAACCCCCCAGCAAGAGAAGGTAGCTGAGAACAACAGTTACGGACAGCACGGCGAGGAGCGCACACCTGGACTTGGACGAGAAGATCCTGTCTCAAAACCTATCGAGGCCACAACAACTGCTTCACCTGCAGTCCCAGCCCCTGCTCCAGCCGCAGCCCCAAATCAGTCAAAGGATACCACTGCCGAGCAAAATGACACACGCGCCCCGGAACAAGCCGACAAGGGCAACAAGGACCTCAACGACGTAGATGATACCTCCGAAGGTACCGATGCCAAACTTGGCGAGGGACCTGGCCCTCGTCCTATCGCGAAGCTCGCCAAGGAGCATGGCGGTGATGCAGGCAACGCTCCTGTAGAAGGAGAGTCCAGCAAGCCCACCGAGGCCGGCTCTGGAGCTGACCAGTCGTCCAAGTCGGAGAATCAGCCTCACGACCCCAAGGAGGATGAATACATCACTGCCTCTGGATTTGCTGCCGACGGCGGCGACTTCGACGCTTCCAAACCCGGCGCTGGACAAGAAGCAGATCGTAAGTAGAATTTCTCTGCGTTTACTCTACTGTATGACCATATCTAACAGTTATCAGGACTCATGGAGCAGAAGGGTGTTCACCTCGGCGAAGGTGGCAGCTCGGGACCCACAGCTCACACTGAATCTCACTCCAGCGACAAGCATCATGGCAGCTCTCATGACGACAAGAAGGACAAGCCCAGTATCGGCGAGCGCATCAAGGCCAAACTTCACAAGCACTAAATGGCTGGTTTACACATCAGGGTACGGAGCATGTAGAGTTTAATGATGGAAAACGATATCCCACACGGCCTACACAATGAAACTTATGTTTATTCGTTTAATCGCGTTCTTCTTTTAGCAATCTTACCTATCTACTTCATATTATCACGAATTTTGGACACATCAGCCCATTCCCAACTCATCACTTCCATTGCTATCGCGAAGGACTGATTGGATGTTCCGATATTCTCTGGCACGTCTCCATAAAAACTAGGCTAGACAATGTCCCCTGCCTGTGAGATTTGCTCGAACAGCCAGGAGCAGCGGCAGGCGGGGTATATACACAAGACCGATCATTGCATGTTCACTCGATTCATTGTCCAACAATTAATCCCAGTCGATGCAATGATACTACCCTATTTATGATTGGTATTGTGCTAGACCGAAGGCACACTGCATTAACCATCCGCACTATCGACACACTACATATGACATACGACAGTATAAAATTCGAACCTTCGCTTCCTTTAGATGCTTCTAACCTTACTATGCGCCCTGCATTCGGGTCCTCCAGGTATATTCAGTCCTCGTGCGACCAGCGTACACTTGCAAATGCCACCGTCCATGTCCGTCAAAAACGTGAAAATTTCTCCCATGCAAAACCCCCTTATGATTTCTGGTACGCCAAACAAATCCGCCAAAAATGCACCCTATCCTTAGATAGTTAGTAGGGTTGCCTCCAGGCCCGGTTTGGAGCCCTCTTTTCGAAATGCTTTTTTAAGATTAAAAACGTCCCAGTATTACCGGCGCCCTTGTTAAGCATCTCCGCACTTTAAAAAGCCTGTTGCCAAATCCTACCACACCAACTCCTCCGGGCCGTCTCCCGATCCTGCGTTGTGGTGTCGTGCCGCTTCCTACCACATATCATAATTGGCAGCGTAACATACGCCGCAAGTCATGTCCATTCGGGGCCACCGTGATATGTCAGAATGGCTGATGGTGTTGCAATACTACCCATCCCGGTCATTCTTGATCCGCTTTCCAAAGCTAGACGCTTGGAACTCGCAGTCGCATAGATGTTTCGAGCATTTGCAAGGGTTCATTGCTTATAGGAACCCAGATTCGGCCAAAACCCTGTAATTAAGAAATGACAAGTAAGCATATGTCTTTTCATCTTTACCAAAAAAAGTGCGAGCCGTCAATGAGAACTGGTAATCTTGATGCGCCAACTACCGTAAAACAGACTCAAAAGAAAGAGGGCACCGCTCCATATGATGCAGGTGTATTCCGCAATGCAACGTACCTCACAATCTTTTCATCCTCTCGCTCACGAGGCTCAACTTGCAAGCTCTTGTCATACATCTCATGTACATCGCCAGCGGCCTGCATGTTGTTCAAGATGTAATCCTGCAGCTCAGGCACGGGCTGCAGTGAGTAACCCACGTTCTGATACTGCTGAATGTCTCGAATGACCTCAGCAGTTTTAGCACGTTTAGCAAAGTTAATGAGGTTAGTCTTCTTAATAATAGAGGGAATGCCATCTTCGATGAATGTCAAATCGGTCAAGTAGACACCTTTGCTGGTTGTGAGTATTGCCATTCGTCACCAGACTTTCGGAAAGGGGTTCCATACCAAAGAAGGGAATACAAGGTGGGTTAGCGGCATGAAGAGCCTCTCGGTACTCGCCGAAATTCTTGGTGCTTGCCATCACTCTCCGCATCGATTCCAATGTAGCATGTGTACGCTGAGGTACTTGGTCCCATGTCCGCTTGAGACGAGCGATGGGTGCAGTACCCAGTGCGGAGATAATCGATGTCAGTGTTGAGAAGTTATTCAGAACCCGACAACGCTATACTGAAGTCAGTAAACTTGTGGCGGGGAAGAGATCTTGGCTTAGATTGACTCACATCGGCAACGGAAACGAAGTGTTTGATGACTACCACTCGCTTCTTGACTTCCATTTGGGCCAAAATCATCTCGGCCACCCAGTTCGTCATTTGGTTTGAGTGGAGGATAAGTGCTTTGACGTTGGGAGCCAAGTCAGGCTCGCCTTCTGGGACCTTCTTCTGCCAGGTCTTGTTCAGACACTCTGTTGCCTTGACTTTACCGTACAATCGAGATTCGACAATTGTGAGCTGGCGGGCAAACTCGATCACATCGATATCCAGAAACTTCAGCTTTTTCATATTTTTAGGCATGATCGGGGTCGGCGTATTCTGGTTCACCGTTTGGATCATTCTGCGAGCACCAGCCTCCTTGCCGCTCAACCTCTGGTCGAGGACTGCCATTAACGGTGCCGAACCGGGCGTCTCCGTCGATTTGACCGTATCTTTCGCGAAACTATAAACATCTCGGACAAGCTGTTTTGACTCGTCGTTGTAATCCTCCATCCAGAAGTTATCAAACCAGTTCTTCAGGATGTTGACCACACGGAATCGAATAAGTTTCTGTTTTCGATCCCTCCAGATCTCAAAGTCAACCTGGTTAAGACCTTCCGGCGGTTGGATGTTGAATCGCTTAATGAGCATTTCGAAGAGTTCTCGAGCCGTCGTGAAAGATCGGTAGGTGAGGAGGAATGTGTTGTTGAAGTTTGAATCAAGCTTGTCATGGCGAGTTAGTTGCTCGACGAGGGCGAGCAGTGATCCTCCCTTTACAGTAGGAGGTGAGGTCTTGCTATCCCAAGATACCTCATGTTCGTAATCCAGGAGCAAGAATTCGGGCGTATCTTCCGTGACTGGAACCTGCGGAGATGGGTCTTCGCCAAAGATCTTCTTGACCTTGGAATAATCACCCCTACGCATATTGCCGGGTGCGGGCTCGCCTTCGGTGAACGATTGCGACGTGATAAGAGGTGGCCGTACTGGAGCTGTCCTTGATTCTGTGCGTTGATGTGGGCGGTCATATGGCATTGTCTCACCCCTTTGTAGAGTGCTTCGGACAAAAGAATTCTCTCGGGGTCGCGGTTCTGTCTGGTGTTGTTGCATATTGATTTGGACTTGCTCGGATAATAGCTGAAGGGAGAACCCGATATGCGAGGAATTAGTTTCCAATGCCCGGGCACATTGACGCACATATTCCAGACGGTTCTCCAATGCCTCGCCACGAACTTCGGACCATTCATCGGCCAAAGGCCCAGCAACAGCTTGGCATCCAAGGATAAGATCAGATATGTTGTCGTACAGGCTCTGCTTGTTGGTACCCAGGTCAGATAACTGGGGGGTCTGGAAGCTGTTGCCCAAAGAAGCCAAGTCAATAGACTCAATCATGGCAATCCATTGCCTGAATGTGTCAAGAACCCTCCCACCAGCAAAGCAAACGTTGTTGCCGATAACTTCGTGCCTGTAAGGCGTGACGATTTTCTCTGGCACAACTAGGCTCTTGTCGAGTTCCCGGATGCTAGATACGAGAATGCGCTTCTGCTCGTCCAGTCGCTCGAGCATTTTGTTGTCCAGAATTGCCGTTGGTTCCACAACACCCTCCTCATCTTCGAGGAAATTAGCTGTGATTTCATCTCGAGGACCCAGCCCGTTGTTTTGCCAACTGCCGCCCGTAGTACTACCAATAACGAAACCTGGGAAGAGTCGAGGGATCTCTTCGCCACGCTGCTGTCGAGCCACTTCCACATAGCTGTATACACCCATAAGAACCCCATCGGCCTCTTGTAGGCATTTTTGGATAGACTCGGCATTGGGCCAGTCTGCAGCCGCTATGTGAGAGGAAATGACAAGTTTGGAAAATTTGGACATCATATCTCGGAAGTGAGGATATAGAGCTTTGTTTGTTGAGATGATGGACGGTTGGCCCGAGTGGTTATCGGTAGTCCCTGAGCCAGCGGCAAGCAGCAACCGTAAGTGATCAGATATATCTTCGGCTTTCGCTACATATTCTGAGCGGTTGTTGTTCATGATAGCTTCGCGGTAGCGGTCGATAGCACGTCGCATATTAGAGACAAGCAGAGTCCAGCTGAGAGAAGGGGTGGAGCCGTCATCGAAGAATGATCGTGGAACAGTGGCTGTAGTAGGGAGGTTGTAAGTGGTGCTGGTAAAGGAGGTGGCCGATGCTATGTTGGGAACTTGTCCTGCAGTAAGATGGCCATTCGAAGAGGCGCCATTTCGAATACGGCCAACAGGGGACGCGCCGTTGATGGAATCCATAGATGTCGACGGGGACAGAGCACCAAAGGAAGCACGGTGACGGTACTGGGGGATATTAGCAACTTGAATTATACAGCAATAGTCTTCACCATCTTTTTAGATACCTTTGAGCGACGTGAGGCCAGTCTCGACGAGTCGCCTTCAGCCTCGGATGCGGAGGTTAAAGATTCATCGTCCTCGTCTTGCGTCAGACCACGAGCCATTATCTCAGGAGGTGGCCTGGTTTTGTCGGGAATATTGACATTCATTCGATCTCGTGGACCAGTTTCGTTGGCAGATACAGGAGACTCCAAAGGCAGTTCCATGCTGCGGTCTCCTGTCATCATATTGTAATAGAACAAGCGCCCATCGGGGGTTGCTTGTGGGATCCAGAAATCGGCTCTTGAACTGTCTCCCCCATCAGCCCCCTCGAGTGGCAGTGCGATAGGGCCGTCTTGTTCAGAGTCGTCGTCTTGGTCATACTGGTCGTCGTAAATTTCAGGGTCTTCGACATCGTCCTCGACAGCATCGAAAATTTCATTGTGGGCATTGTCGGGTATATCATCGGGACTTGTAATGATTTGGCAATAGTTGCTTGGAAACCAGCCTCGAACACCGTTTATGACACCATCCCACCAGCCGCTCTCGAGCTGAGTGATGACTTGGATAACATCTCCTTCGTGGAAACTGAGACTGGTGCGATCGTCGGCCTCGTAGTCGTAGAGGGCGCGAACGTACATAGCCCCCATTGGGGCGGTACCGACGATGCCGTTCATGAGGCCCCAGGCGGGATCAGCCCGAGTAGTTGAGGGTTGTTGTTCGGAAGCTTGAACGGAGGTAGACGTGATGCGCACGGAAGCGGACTTTGAGTCGCCGGAGGGGTCGTGGATAGTGCGCGAAGAGTGGATACTTGGCGGCACGGCGGCGGTCTGTATCTTGAGCATATTGCGGCTGCAAAGCTCACCTCAGGGCATGGTAAAAAAAAAACGGCAAACCCTATTGCTGATCAAGAGGAAGCCGATTTTGGAGATTTCAGTTTTTGATGCGCAAGAAACGGCGCAGCGGCAGCATGCCACGAGAATTACAAGGAGTCGCGAGTCGGGAGGTTGCAGACCTTGCTATGGATGGAAGGCAGAACTCGGAGCAGAGTAGAATAGAGAGGGCCAAGAATCCAGGGGGGTTGCTTAGAGGGGTGAGCGCGCTGGGACCAGGCTCGATGCGAGTGGACGGCGAGGGGCTGACAGGAGTAGGAGAGCGGATGGATAAGGAGGAGAGCGGCGACAGGCGGTTTGACTGAAACGATACTAAGCTAGAATGAACAGACAGAGCAGCCAACTTGGGTAAAAGGAAAGGCGCTGCGATTGTAGAAAAGACGGTATAGAAACAAGACAGCCCGGGACAGGCCAGAGAAAGAGGTCACAGCAACTAACGTTTAGAGGTGGCAGACGACTTGCCTACTGGCGCAAGTAGATAGCTTCGTAGTACTGGTAACCCATTAATGGCCTCTATCGGGACAAACTTCAGGCTGGTTTGCTTGTTTAAAAGAAAGAAACCATTTCTACTTTTAACAGTTGAACTGACGGATTGATCGATAGTGATGGTGATGGTGATGTGGGAATAATTTGAACAGGCTAGATCTAGTCTGAGGAGGGGTCCTATTGTGCTCCTCCCGTCTTGAGCACTTAATTAACATCCATCCATCCCATGCGTTCCATTCATCCATCTTTCCATACCTTGGTAGCTAACTTGGATTGATTTGACAAAAGACACGGCTTCATACAAGGCTTGACATTAACATTAATATCTGACCCTGAGAAATACTACTTATTAACACTAGATCCGTTGATGTTGGATTTCTCCACTGTGAAAAATCACGTCGTAATGAAACCGTCTATGTCCCATCGTCAGCCCTTTTAGGTAACTGGTTGGGTATCTGATTCTGCTACATGCGAAAGGAAACGGGGCCGACACGACATAACCATAAGCGATTCAACTCGGCCATAGGGTTACCTACAGTACGTACCTGCCTATCTTTGCGTTGCAGTGGTCGGATGGAGGGGGCAATTAGCAGTAATAGGTAGGTACCTTAGGTAGGTACATGTTGATAATTAGGTACTTAGGTACCTACCTTAGTACCTACAGGTAGGTAGGGTACGGTACCAAGATAGGTACGCAGAGCACAGCTGGCAATCAATATTGCACCACCTATAGCTGAGAGCTTAATTGCGACAGTGGTCCGGCACTCAACTACTCTGTACTGCCTTAGTACTTAGGCACCTATGTGATTGTAATTAGACGGGAGGTTGAACACGCCGTTACTTATCACCTTTGACGCTTCTGTGACGATACACTTCCTGGACTTGAATCGCATCCTGCTTCAATTCAAAGACGTCGAACGTTTTTCGTTGGGCCCTGACCGGGATGCGTAACAGAAAGTTCAATGACACAAACGAGTATATGCAAAGCCGCAATGAGACTCATTGTGTGGATGAAGCTCTGAACGTCGGAGGAGCACCGTGAGTGTGATCAAGGAAGAGAGGGAGCATCAGAAAGCCTTGTGAGCGGTGGGGTTTGTCTGTTCTGTTCTGTCTCCGTTCGTTTGAAATGGCGACGAACTGAACATTTGGGTTGTATGTCATGCAGACTGCAGGTCATGTTATGGGTGCACAAACAAGAACTATTGTCCAGCGAGCGATTACAAGTGACAACACTGTTTTCCTTGCACCAATTAATTACTGACGCAGGTCATAACGATGAGATGGGACATTCCTGATTCAAGAGAATAGTTATGGAAATGAGTCAGCAGAACCATCAAATGAAGTCATGTCAGGTCAGTCACCAAGTCGGGAACATCCCCGAATCGGTGCTAACAAGTCCTTAACGTGCACTGGTCGGCGACGGCTTGTCTTTTGCTAAGCTTCAGATGAGATGAGAAGAGAGAGATGATAACCCCCTGTCTTACAATCTTATCCTCATCTTCCACGACGACGAGACTGGCGCACGAGCATGACCATCATTTCCTACCCAGCGTACCGGAACGTGATTCACAGGGATGGATATTCTTTCATAACTAAGCACAGAAAAGAATCGAACAGCGTCAAAGATGTTGTGTAGGTGTAGCTGAGGTCATATACTTAGTCACGTACGAAGCAATGCCTGGGTTGCATTCCACTGGCCTCAACTCCAAAGGGGTGAGCCACTGTCACGAACGGAGCAATCCCAGAAAGCAGAGAATGGACTGGATAACAGCGAACGCGCTCCACCACCTATCGCCTTGACACCACGTGGAGCCTAACCCGAACCATGGCTCCCTACTCCGGGAGCCTGCCGCGGACCCGCACGCCATTGTCGTGGGTACCTGAGCCCGTACTTGCATGTATGTACTTGTCTGCACAGTAGAGAGACTGCGCGTATCGTAACTTTTGCTCTGGAAACGCAACCTAACGCAAGGGCCAGAAAAGAAATTATGCACCATCCTTTAAGTTCCTAGGCGTCGCACAAACTAAGCTACAACCATTTCACACTTGGGAGGAAGTTGTATGTTGTTATAAATGTTGCTCGTTGCGACTCGACCCGTCCCGCATCAGTCGGTTTGATCCAGGCCAGCACGCAGAAGGCAAGTGACTTGTAGTAAACGCCCAACAGTCTAAGCATTGGATGTCAAACGATTTAGACTCAGCGTCCGTGTCGGCAAGTGCTGAGGTGCTGTAAACAAAACGCCAGCCCCTCTTCTCGAAGCAATGGACTCTCCCTCCGTCCTTTACAGTAACTTGAATTAATTAATCAATGCTGGATCCGTTCGGGCGCCAGTACCGTCCGACCGTTGCGGGGTACAACAGCGTTGCAGGACAAATAGGTTGCAGATCCGAGAGGGTCGGAAAGCTGAGAGGGGGGTTCATTAGCGTATCTCTCGAGTTTCCATTCTTTCCATAGGGAGATGAACCCTTCTAGCTCACGACTCGTCTCCCTGAAACTGACACTCATTTTCATTCCTCTGGTGACGAGCTTTGCACTATGGCTGGCCCCCTGGCGCGTTGTGGATACGAGAATGAATCATCCAAAAGCTCGTCCAGCTGCTGAAAGGAGACACGAAGAATGACTGGTTTTTGTGCCCCAACCATACCTGACTGAGTTTTATTGATTGAAATGCGACTCCTGTGACCCCGTTATTAGTGATCGCTCATCCTCCTGTCGATCTCGCGAGCCAGATTCATTCTTCATTTAATGACAGGTTGGATGACGAAGTTATACATATGCCTCTTGCCTTTTTTGTGGAACTTTCGCATACCTCGCTCCTTGTATGTATGTATCCGTAATTTGGCATTTGTTATAAAGTACCTTAAAAAGTACCTTGATGCAGGTAGCATCAATCAATGAGGTAGGAACGGACGCCTGTATCGGTTGAGATACTAGCATCGCGGCATAGCCGACAACAATCGTTCGAAGTTCACCTCGCGTTAATAGACTGCGAAGAAGATGATGCGGCACGAATATTACTGATGAAGTGAAGGGGACTTATGGTAGGGTTGTATAGCTACCTAAATCAAGCCATATTCCAGAGCAAAACGCAGTTATGCCACAAATTAGACTTAATAGATAGAAATCTTTGGCCAACAAAGTACGGTCTGAGACTCGAATATGCTTCGTCAAAAATGATCAATGTCTGAGGATATAAAAAGATCATGAAATTAAAAACTTGATTATGGAGAGATTAGACTGTTCCAGAGTTGCGATTCAAGCAGCAAACCGTGTCGATGTCTTCCTGAGTACTGTGAAAAAGGCTTCTACCATGCGCCTGAACGCATACAGTGTATCTCGACAAGCTCTGACCATTCTGATACAGGGGTCTTTGGACGCGAGGCCGACAGGAAGTCTGATCAACTTCCCCGTGTAATAGTCCGTCTAGCACTAGGACTCAACGCGCTTGACCAGGGAGCCTCACATCAAGTGGGGCGCGGAATGCAAGGCTCGCCCGCGACGACCGTAATCCTAGGTCTTGCGCCGGTGCACTGGGAACGGGATCTCTCTTTGACAAGCTGCGGTACTGTGACGCTACGCTGGTAGGATTTCAAGACAGTGGTGGCACTGAGACGAAGAGACAGCAATGCTCGCAGCTGGACAGGATATTGAGCCAGAGAGAAAACAAGGCCAAAGGCTACCTGCCGGTCAGGATTTGGTGATGATGGGGCTCCCTGGGCTTCCCCGCCTAATCGCTTCAGCCCGGCTCCAGATGATTTCATGATCTAGCGATCACGCTTCCAAGATCAGACTGACTTTGGCTGATTGACCGCTGGGCGGCGGCTAGAAAGGTTGCTTACCCTCCTTTATTAGGCTTGTGTATTTCTGTGTTGTCGTCGGCAGCCAACGATAATGAGTGTCTCGTGCGTCTTTCCTTTTTCCATGTTGTTTGGTCTCTCACGCTGCCAGACTGCGTTCTTGATTAGACACATACCCCTGCTCCCATTGGCTTTCATTTTCCGGTCTCCGTCCCCTGTCGTCTGTTTGCTCTTGACATGCCCCCCAGCTCTCCTCGTTCATGTGGGTAACGGACCAGTGGACTACTGCACTCGGACCGCCAGTCTTCGAGGCGGACAGGACGGATTACGGAGTGAGTGGATAGGTACTCCCTGTTCCTTCAGCAAGGTCTATCGACACCGACATTGACTCCGACATTTCGTGCCCGTCACCGACTCTATCACCGTCAAATATACGATATGTCGCTCTTGACCGACGGTTTCGCAAAACGGAATCGTGTCTCTGACTTTGCGTTAGGGTATTTGTGAAAGAAAGAACGAAAAAACCAGAAGTACTCCCCGTTGTGGATACCCATCATCCATGTGTTATCGTGTTCATGTGGAGGTTCCCAGGCTGACATAATCAATGGTGGTTGTTAGAACAGAAAGCCAAGGCTTGCACAGATGCAGGAACTCAAGGAAAAGATAGTACCAAGAGGCAGGTTTATGCTTATGCTTATGCAAGTATCGTTTTGCCTCTATCGAAGTAACAGTGTACGTGGACGATCCTGTGCTCGGTACATGCCCTGTACCTCAGCTAAGATTGTTCCGTGCCAATTATCGTAACTTGGATTGCGTGCCGGCCGTAGTGTCTCAGCCAATGTCCAGTCAGTGCTACTTTTTAATTGACGGAGGACGTTGGCTGCTGCTAGGTTCTCCTGACAGAATTTTCACTCTGGGACTGTTCGGCGCTCGTTCGCCTCGCTCAGAAGTTGAGGTGCTTGCTTCTTCCAGTACTCATCCATAAATAGTTAGGAGCATAATAGATGGCTTGAGGTGCCCCTCGTCGCCCCTCCACCGAATTGGGCCCCGCTATTGTATCAGTAGGTAGGTGGACCAGGAAGCCTGCTCACCTGGTCTCCGGACATGCTCGGTAAGGACTGTTTAGAGGGCAAAGGTCTGGGTTCACAGGGATATGATGGGGGCTTACCAGCCTAACATTGCTGGCTACGCACTGAGAGTTACTGCTGCATATTACTGCATTCGTGCTCTGCTCACTTGGAACAAGGGAGCATGTCCGCCCTTACTGCACCTACCCGCCAAGGAAGGTCAATGTCCATGCCATCTTATGCACCGTGGACCTCTCTGTCATGTACTATACTGGACAAGGTGTCTGAAGACTAGGTAGTAAGTCCATGCTTTTTGTGCTGTGCTGTGCTATGCTGTGCTGTGCTATGGGAGAGCCAGGCTTAGTACTAAGCTAGCTATGCTATGTTTGTGAAGCCTGTGCCTTGAATTGGATGATATGCAGTCGGATTTGGATGTTTTGCATCAAACTTGGTTTCTTGGTTCCTTTCTCCATACTTTTTTTACCAACACTACTACTCAATCACTATATTGATTTTGTTTACTTTCTTCCTCTTTAGATATGATCTAATTGTATCCATCTTTGATCCAGGTATTGTAGTCTAATGACCAACCTAATGGTTCGACACTGTCATTCCCCCATTCCCTGCTTCTAATCTTGCTTCTAGAGTCCGAGTCCATGCATGGATGCACCGACATAAACGTAAACATTAAACGTCAGCCCAGCTTTACTTAGATCCGAGATGTAGCTTATGAAATGTACCGTTCGCATAAAGAATACTACAATAGACAGAAGTCTAATTCTATACTAAATAGCCATCAACAAAAGCCAGGCATTTATCGGGGCACAACTGCCAATCTGTCATGAAAGTAACAGAAAGCTATTCTTTAATCAGTCTATTTCTGTGTCTTGAATTGGCTATTCATAGAACAACGTATCGTCGTCTTCTTTGTTCAATCTCGATTTAGCACAGATATCACCATCAAACTTGATCTCGTTGCGTGAATGATCGACCGTTTATTTTCGATACTCATTCCTTTTAGGGTCGGTCCCCCCCTGTTCTGCGTCTGCTTCTGGTTCAGGTTCAGCCTTGACACAACTGTTCAACATCCAATGAATAACTAGAATAACTACTACGTATGTCTTGTCTCTTACACAATTACTCAATACGTATTTCCTCTCTATGCACCGACCAGCCCAGGTTACATCATAGCTATGAATTAAGAAGCGGTGAAGCTGTTAACATACAGTATACTGTACAATTAATTACTTTGACCCCAGGCCAGGTCTAAGATACGATGCGATGCGTATTCCCGTTCCGCGATGCATATTAAAATCCCCAACGGCTCCATCCATGACTTGACTATTAATCCATGATCTGACAAGCGTCGACCCAGTAACATAAACTTTGACGACGAGGTCGGAAATGAGATATCATGAGAATAGAACATGCGATGCTCATCACTTGGTGCAAGAAGATCCCAAAAGGCATGGATACCATGGCCATGCACAAGCGTTGAACAACAACAAAGAAGCCTCTCTCAACTCACCCTGCATTCAAAGAGAGGGTGTATGCTTTCTTTTGTTTTGAAGGGTTAACAATTATGGAAGTCTTCCTTCATCCAGAACATGGAATAAGGTATACGAGTATGAATAAGCATTGATCAACATCTCGATATCTCATCAAATTTGGTAACTGATTGTCATGCTGCTATGCTGCAGTTCAGTTCCAAGTATCTGGTCCTTTATTTCTCCATACATACCAAAGTCTGTTGTGTTCTCTCTCTCTCTCTTAATCCGGAGGCCCATTGTTAAGCCTCGCGATCGACAAGTGAACACTCGATTGTAATTCATCGGAGTCCGTGTTTGCTGTCGCTTGACTTTATTTGACCTGGTCTCGTCCAGATATTCACCGTCGCTCCGGGATTGGACAAGCAACCTCTCCAATGTTTAAACAACAATAAGTCAAGTCACGTCAATCATCTGTCAGTTCCTTCTTAGACAAGACGGTCACTCCGCCGCGGCCACATGGAGAAAGGGCGGCCGTAGTGGCGTTGTCCAGCACACTAAATTCAAGGATCCGGTAATACACAAAGAAACCGTGAACGCCTCTGTCTGAGAATCTCGATGATTGTCGGCCACCAAGGGTTCGGAATTGCGACATGCCTCCGCGAGTGGTTTGAGACAGACAGCGAATAGACTTGGCCAGAGGTTTAAAGATTGGATGTTTTAAGTCGAGATGACTGGTCAGGTTATAGCAAAAGAGTCAATCGAGTCGAGTCGGTCAAAATGGTTAAGAGTAATTATCAGATACGGCTTCATCTTTTCCGGTTTCTCTCTCTCCCTGCATCTCTAAATCTCCCTCCCTTGGAGATCAATCCATAGACATCGTCTTGATGATCTTGTTTGTCATCAAATAGTCTCCTTTTTTGTCTCGGGCGTGTAGACAGAGTAGAAAGAGAGAGAAAAAAGTGTAAAAGGCTCCAACAGTCCCCATTTAGTTTGCTCCAGTTCAAATGTCAAAAGTCGCCTCCCTTTTTTTGGTGCCGGGTCTTTGTTCTACCCTGGGAATAGCATACAAAGTTCTAGTGTAGTTCTGGGACAGGCATTTCCCATGAACACCAGATGTCAACCGTGCTTCTGCAACTAAAGCTGTACGTACATATTCTGGGGACTGGACTCTCTGCTGTCAATGGAGCTGAAAAATGTTAAGTTACTCTGTACTGTACTGTAAAATGGTCTGAACCTGAACCAGAGCCCAGGGAAGAATGACGTTGGCCTAGCTAGGATCTGGTCCAAGTTTATCACTGTAATCGCCAAAACCGGTTCTTTGTTGTTTGGGAAAACTGCCTCATCTGTAACAGTTCCTCGAGACCCTGGTCAACTCGACTTGCGTGTGCGCACTGGACATTTTGATATCCGTCCATCAACTAGTCTTGCCCGCTTGCCTCGCCGTTTCAATGCCTGGTCTGAGCTTATGCCATTCTTTATTCTTCTTTTATTCTTCAAGAACATGCAGTAGTACTACGTATAAGTTAAACACTCGGCGACTCTCGGTTGGGTTGCCCCAGTCCCGTCCCCCCCAGTCGTCGTCAGTCAGTCAGTCAGTCCAAATAGATATGGGCCCTTGTTCCTGGTCTGGCGTTCGGTTCCTTAACTCTGAAGCCGCCGGCGTCGGCTGAAAGCTCACGAGAATGAAGCCTCTTGAAGGTCTCGACTCTTATTGCTGAAGAGCTTGTCCCTGCAAGAAAGGTCAATAAGTTATCCCGGAACTCTTTGTCGTTGAGCCCAGGACAATGGTTAGAGCGCGTATCCAGCTTGAGAGAAACGGCTCCGTGCACGTTCACAAGTTCAAGTCGTCTGGGCAAAGGATGGAGCCCGTTCCCCTCTGGGAGGAAAAATTCAGGGTCCTTTGTCTGCTCATGAGACAGTCGCACGCTGACTAGGGCCCCGGTTCAGAAATACAGCGGTTCCACATTCAGCACAACGAATCCAATGATAATGCCGAATTGACGATTCAGAAGACTCAGAGTCATTGGATCAGTCTGGACTCTTTGGCTCATTGAGGAACTGATAGTCGCATTCTTAATGAGAAGAAGGATAAATCGCAGCGATTGAATTCTCGATCAAACAGGTCAAGATTCAACAGGTACTGCGCAGCAATGACATACGGTTCCTGACTGGATGCAATGCAAGGCATTGTTCAGTTTGTGCAAGGTTACGTTACGATTTGAATTTACGCAGCGTTGTTGGGTCAGAAGCAAGATCCAACCCATGTCTAGTCCGATGCTAGTGTCTATATTGGAGTAGCTGGCGACAAGCGACAAGGGAACAAAGCAACTCGAGTGGACAATAACCGAGGAGGGGCGTGCGTAGAGGAAAGACTAGAGGAGTTCATGCTGCTTCGCGGGCTTGCCATTGCAGCTGAGTCCAGTATCCGTTTGGTCATCGTGGTTCGCTTCGTAAACCTACATACTGTACTCTGTAAATTACATACACGATCCTGCAGCAAGTCAGATACCCGTACGCAGCCTCTCAATAAGCCCTGGTGGTATCGCCAATTCAGTGCCTTGCAGATTGCGTTTCTTAGGCGAGACGATCAAAGGTTCAAATGCGGTTCGCAGATCATCTTGCCAAAGAGCGGCAAACGCATTTAGGATTTAGTGTAGTCAGATATATCGGATGTGACAACCAATCCTCTGAAGCGCTTCCGAAGAGCAAATCACTCCAGCCGCTGCAGACAATGGAAACGGCTTCCAGACTTTACATGGCTGGCATTTGACTCGGTTGCTCAATGGCTATTCTCACGTGTACATGGCATCAGGAATGTAGACACTAGAGTGAAACCTTTTTGTATCGGTATTAACTGCACATAAACCTTTGTTAGTAGACTCGCCATAAAGTGAGAGGACTCGACGGGCCAGCTGGTTACTGACCAAGGGACCAGACCCTTGAATTCCTGCGGGAGGCGTTTCGTTCCCGGGTACAGGTTTTGAATAAAGAGGTCGGTCGGTCGATCTCCAGCATTCTCTAACAATGGTCTAGTCCCCGAGCAACAACAATACTACCTACCGAGATGGGGAATCGATGAGCAAAGAATCCATATCAATCAGTTGATATGTAGACTGTATTCACGCGGGGTATCCGACGCCAAGGTCAGCAGCACTACCGTAAGCAATTCCTCTTACATTCAAAGTCAGACTGCACAAATCCAGTCCTCCAATGACAGGCCTGGAGCGCCATATGACGAACCAACTCGTTAGCCTGTTTGCTCGTACTCCGCATATTATCCTTGTTCACAGCCAGCCTTGCCTTGACGGCACCCGTAGACTATGAGCGTCTATAATGTCTGTAGTGTATCACGATCGATCCATTATTATTCGCAACAACTTGACTCTCTTCCCTCGGCATTGAAGACTCCGCGCGCTATGGGATGAGCTGTGGCCCTCTGCGGGAGGATCGCTCATCCTTTGTTTCGTGGTTTGCGGCACAGTCGAGTCCGCCTCTTGGGGGGCTGTTTCTTTGTTATTCTTCCTTGTTAGCAATATAATTTTGTTTATACTTCTTTTCACCCCTCTTCTTTGACATGTTGATCTGTTAGACAATAGAGAATTGACTTTTGCCTATGCGATATTATCAAGCCACAAACTGATCAATTAGACAGACGGAAAGAAGTAAATCTCGAGGCTTGCTGTAGCTAGCTAGCATGGCTCAATCAATTGCCGGTAACCGCTTGGGCTTAGCCTAGTCGCTTTCCCCTCCTCTCGAAACAAAAAAGCATTGATGTGATATCTCCATTGTTGCTAGCTCAACTCCAGTGGTCCGTTGTAGGCGTCACTGTAGAGTCTCTCTCCAAGGACTACCTCCGCTGCCAAGCTGATCCTCTTTGTTGCTGAGACTGCAGCAACCTGTTCAAGGTTTACCAGGGTTCTTCCCTGTCACTGGGGTACGATGGTGCATCTACGGAGTAGCCCTAGGCGGGGTGTGAGAAGGGAAGAACTGGAGTTTGACGACAATTGCCGTGATATTTTTGGGGGCAAGAGTTGTAGTGTGAGATATCAATCTTAGAGGTCTTGGAATTGGAGTAGAATAGGGACTTGGTATTGATCGTTTATCTGCTATCCGACTATTGTTATGATATGCTTGTCATGATATGATTATGGTTACAGTTAAGTTATGGTGTGAAAAGAAGCTTCAAAACTTGGTTGGTAACAAAACATCAGCAATAACTAGCACCGACTATCAACCGCGTTTTTTTTTTTTTTCTGTCTGACGCGACTTGTGAAAGTCAATGTTTACTTTGAACCGTTTTTGGTAATGAGCTGTGTTCCCAGTTTCAACTTCACTTCATCATCCAACCCGACTGACCGAACCCACCTGGGGGCCTCGCTCGGTTGCATCGCTTCGCATCGCATTGCATTTGCATTGCATGCATTACACTGCATTGTTCGTGCCTGGCTGGAAAAGTGCAGCGGCTCCGTCCTTGTGACTATACTACGATGATCCAGCGACTCAGCTTCCAGAAACCCTGGTCACTGTCGTATCAAACACACAACATCAACACATCATCCATCAGGATCGGAAACAGAAACATCCAGCTTCAGCCCAGATGTGTACACGAATCTCCAAGTTTCAAAGGCCTGTTCTGTCATCCATTATTATCCTCTTTCTATAAGGCTGTAACTGTCCTGTGTCGGTGGTGCCATTGAATAGATCAACCTATAAGATATGAAACCAAGAATTCATTCTCTCCATTCTTCCGCCCGGGTCCCCTCCCAACCTGAAATACCCATACTGTACCGTACCGTAACCGTTACGAACGTCTCAATCATCTCAGGTGGAGTTGATGTGTAAATCGTTATTTTTTTCTGCCTCACTTTTCCTTGGATTTGAATCTTAGCTTTGACGGGCGAGACGGGTAGAATGACCATGAAACGAAGAGTTCGTCTTTTTCTCCAGAAGCTTGGGTCTCATGATCCGCTAGAAAGTTCAACTAGAGTTCCTTCGTTTTTTGGTCTTGGTAAATCAATGGCGTGCTGTTAGCGATATTTCGATGACGAGACTCTGCACTACACCACGCTATCAGTATCTGTTTTTTTCAGCTCATCCTCAACCACCCAACCCTTTTATCGGCCCTAGTGGTATACATGTACTGTACTATACCCTATCAAACACGAGCAGTGGCAGGTTTCCTTTTTAACCAATTCAAGATCGCCAATCTCGATTTCACTCTGTCTTGGCCAAGTATTTCACTCAAAAGTCGGAGATTTTTCCTATTCTTGGTGGCATACTGAAAGGAAAGTTTCTTGTTGAAAATCACCAACATCAATAACAACAGGTTCGTACCTATTTGATGGAAGCAAACTTGTGGTAGATTAACTTTATAGCGGGCTGAATTTGACTGCCCGTTCTTTGACAGCGGGATTGATAGTGGCATAGGTAGGTACAGACCGGGAGTAGACAGCCTAGGTTCCATGTAATTCACACAACTAAACCACCTAAAACTCCCCTGTATATTTGACCACGGAGGATACGGCCCCAGGACTCTTAGATGTTGGCCGTATCGTCGATCCACGACCTTAAATCCCGATCTCCCCTTCTGGCACCGTCCAAGATTCGACGTCATTCTTGGCCGCGGCCGTCTTTCTTCTTATTAAAACATCGTCATCGCACCAGGGTTGTCTTGTTCTATGCCGTTTTATATTATAACCTGGCAGCGCAACGGTTTACGCGAACGGGCAGCACCCGTAGTTTTAGGTCCGATTATTACGGTACGACAGGTGCTGTACGGGCGCACGTACTGCCGCTGGAATAAGCCTCATCGGAGAAAGCCATTGAATAGGTAAAGAACTAACTGACTACATTCCTTACACTCAAGCGCGACCCGGGCGGCTCGTGTCTTCTAAAAGTAGTCAAGTCGTGCGTCACAAACTTTCAACAAATGTCAAGCCATCAACAAGGTCTAGACGCGACTGCGACTGCGACTACAGAGCAGGATCTTTCTTATCTCCAACTTGAGGTGTTTACTATATTACTAGATACAGTCAAGTGTCGACCATCTCCCCAGAGACGAATGATACTGCAGAAGCGAAGGCAATGCATGCATAATAGCGAGGTTCCACGCCAAAGAAAGTGAGCTGCAGCTAACCTACATGTACTTAAAAACTAATTTATCAGACGGAACCAATCGCTGGCCGTGATTGCTGTTCTTTGCTCTGCTGCTCGTCAGCTCCAGCGTCCGGCTCGTTTTTTTAGTCGGGCGGGCTTAGTCTTACAGTAAGGCCCCCCCTCCCTAATGCGGGATGGACCACGAGTTGAGCTCCACCACGTCACCCCTCCATCCCTTCTAAAGTCTGCCTCTACTCCCTGTAAGTTGCCGGCTGCACCGCACTCAGCGCGAAACGTTCCCTCCACTGACTGTCGTCGTGTCGAATGAGGGGTAAAGTAAACTTGGACCTTGACCTTGACAAGTGTATGATGGTGTGATGTGATGTGATGCCATAACATGCAAAGGATTCTTGTTAGAAAATTGACCAGGGCAGAGATAAAGATATGCCTTAAAACAGATAGTACAGTACTCTGTAACTGCGGCGTGGTTCCCAATTCGTGGGGTAAAAATTGGCACCCGTCTCTCAAAGTAAACAAATCCAACACGTGGTCGCGTCTGGCAATCTTTCTTCCTTGGTGGATCCCTAACGCGGGATCACGTGGGTATCCTTTCGCGTTAAATAGGTGGGCCTTTAACGAACAATGGCATTGAATGATATCTCGAATTGGTATCAGTGCATCGTTTATTACTGGTACGTACGGATGCAATGTCAAGATCCAAGGTAAAAGACTACCTAGGTATGTTAAAAATAACCAGTGTCCGTTGAACTCTTTCAAGATTGTCTATCATATCTAAGCAGTCTGTGCTTCTTTATATTGAAGAGTGACCTCACATCAAGAGATGAACTGCCTACAAGCTTCTTTGAACTAATTATGGATAGTTAATGTCATCATGAACGTGCATCAAGCATAACATTCATTCTTCAATTCATTAGTCAAGCTGGACATTGCTTCTTGTACAAAATCCACATTCATCAAAATGCATTCACCATTGTACAATTCTTAAATGTCGTTAGTTATGCGATATCACGTGCCCTCCTTCTCCTTACTTTTAACTCTTGTCTTCGACTCCCTACTTATTCTTATTAGTTGGCCCACACTGCCGGGATTGCGGAGGGTCAAGAGAGGCTCTAACTTGACAAACCAGCCAAGTACTCTGTATCAAATCTACGATCCATCTCTAGTTTTCTTTCTTTTGCCGGCGTCGACGTGTCAGATGAATTAAAAAAAAAAAAAGTAGCTTAATCTTTTCTCGACGCCTCGTCTCCCTTGGTGTTACTTGGCGATGAGTCTAATTGGTTTTACTTTTTTATAGTTAGTCAACTCTTCCGGCTTTACCGACTTCATCTTCCTCTGGCCTGTCCTTGTCGCTTCTGAACCCAGGCTCTCTCCATTTCGATCTTAGAGGAAACTGTTGCTCTGGCGATCTACGCTTAACCAAATAACCTAGTACGCGCATCGACCAATTTTCATTTTGGCAGTCTCTCTTCTGCATGTCATCAAACTCATTTCCCGGAACTGGGTTGTTGATTACGCTGACCTCCCAGGTGAGGCTGTAGACCTTTTGGGTTTTTGACTTGGATATAGCAGCATTAGGTGTATTATATGTCTTGCTATGACGGTTTGCCGCATACCATAGCTTCCAAGTTCCTGGTCATTTATCCAAGCTTTCTTCTATGCGTCAATGATATTCAAGCTATGTCGTCGTCTTAGTTCTCGTATATGTTCTTTCATTGGGAACATAGCACGAGTTGGCGTCGTAAACAGGTAGCATTCCATGTCGCCATATCTTTCCAACAGAGCCTCATACTAGTCGCAGCACAATCTCAACCATGTCCTTTCGATTAATGAACAACCCCTGGTCAAACTCGTACACGATAATGCTGTGTTTGACATGTATACCAATTGTTTCTCCTAACTTCTCCTAGGCTCTGTGTTTCCCTTTCCCTCCCTTGAGGCTTGAGCACAAACATGGTCCCTGGGTCGTACCAACGGATGAACACGTCGAATAGCGTGCAGCTCACCTTTACCCATCAGCACGGCCATGGCGGAAAGGCGGAAATGAAAAAGACCACAGTCCAAGCTCCCCGTCCTAGACTGAGACTCCAAGCCTCAGGTAAGGGTGCATACTGACAAGGTCTGAATCCTAAGGCGACAACCAACAATTGCCCATGACCTATCCGTCCCCGGCCTACAGCGGCTCTCGAGAAATCAATGTCATCCACAAGCCCCGTGATCATGTCACCAAAGTCACGAGTTTTTTTTTTTTCTCTTTCTTTTTTTCTTCTTCTTTCGACAAAAGATCCAAGCTCTTTGGTTGTCGGGTGAAAGTCGAGGTACGCCTCATTTGCGGGTTCCAGATCCAGGGTAGCTTGGGGTACGAAGGCAATATTTCAGGGTCCAATTCAATCCAAACGTTAGCTTCGTCACGAATAACGACAAGCGCAAAGAATTTTTTCCAGACGATGTGGGCATCGCAATATGTCTAGTATGCGTGATCGTCAACTATTCGACGCAGCTATTCGCAACACAGCATAGGCTGTATCCAGTGCATTGCTGTAGTGGGTTAGGAGTTGTTGTACCACGAAGCGCATCTTGATGTGTCACACACTCCTTTCGTTGAACAACGAGCCTCATGCTGTGCTAGCACAAGTACAAAGTCCAACGATAATGAATGATCTTCACGGCTTCCGTCTCCACAACAACGTTAGCTATACATCTGTCTATAGGGGGTCAAAGTAAACATTGTCCACCTGGAGTACAACATCCACATCCATCGATAGTCATGATCAAATTTAGCTTGTTCGCCCTGGGGTCATACAGCTTCCGTAAACGTCCCAAGTCCCAGTCTTAGTCAGAGCTGTATTCTGTAATAAGCGAAACTCTAGCCCGATAAAAGCAGCCTCTGTTCGAAACAACGTCTCGAAATGTCCAGGGTTGAACACGCAATGATGGGATCTGGTTAGAGCTTGTGCCTATCTATCTACCTTGCGCAATCACAATCACTGTAGTAACTCGCCTCAACTTAGCAACAGACTGTCAATGAAACTTGCAGGGCCTGGTTCAGCGGATGTAACATCCATACAAGTTTAACACTTCAGCCGTCAGCGTTCATGCGTCAACTTCCATGCTAGTTAATCATGTCCAACTGGGGCCGAAATTTTGATGCTGGAGAAGAAGCCCCAAGTTAGTCAGGGCGGTGGCTTCAAATTCCTTGAGGGTATCAGAACATACATTAAATGTGCTCCATGGCCAGGCCAGGCCAGGCAGACCCGCAGCAAAGGACCGATCAACGGAAATTATATTCCAAAACTATTTCATCGGGAAAACGTTAAAGCTGAGTGGTTGCCTGTGAGATTGATACTTAAAACTGCAGGCCCAGCTTATTAGTGACTTTTTGCGATTCACGTTCCAGCGTCAAAACTCAGGGACAAGACGCACATGCCCAAACTCCGCAATAGGAGCTCATCCTGGTACGGGGTAATAGTAATATGTTAGTAGTGACATGGCCAAGAGCGACGACACAAGGCGTGGCTTGAAAAAAACTGACATTTGATAATTATCACCAGGTACGAATACTGTGATACTTACTCCTATAGATGGATCCTCCTAAGGGGTTGGTTGATCGAGTGATGATACAAGTGCACTGTCTTGACTTTTCTTTTGCAACTTGTCTTGTAATTAAAGGGGAAAGAGATATATGTAATCAATGAATTTGACATGTTTCCGAACGTGACAAAACCCATATCGTCAAATATCACAATCAAAGTAGTCATATCTGTCCTGTGTGTTCCTTCACCATCGCTTCTCATAGACAAAGTTACAGCAGTCTCCTCAATCTGAATCTCGACTACTGCCATGGACATCGCTTAGATGCTATGTAAACGTGATGACTTGTTAAACTCGAACGAATAATTGATGCCAAAATTGAAGTTTCGGCCTGGTCTGTCAGTTTCTCATCGTTCTGGTCGTGTTGTTCACCAGCTGCTTTCAATTGTGATATAGGCATAGGGTAGTCCAACATTTCGAAGCTTGACTGGAAACAAAACACTTGCCTCGAGATATGCACCGCCTTGAAGAAAGAGTAGGACCTTTGAAGTAGCTCACGGAAACTATAGAAAACTACCGTCACATGTGAAGAACGGCATGATAGCCAGCTGTATTCGAGATAATTGCTAAGTTTCTAACCTAGATGAATGTGCCACTAGGCTGCGGGATATATTGAGCACCGTTTGATCACGAGCTTACCAAGCACAAGACCCAATTGTTCAACTGAGATGTTTTCATGATGAACTTACAATCATATTTCTATTTTTTGAGGAATTCTTCTTCTCTGAGGTCTTCAACTGATTGACAGATACATACGTCAGTTGGTGGGGTCAAGCAACTTTTTGGCGGTCACAGGCGGCAGAACTTACAATCCCAGTAATTTTCTGCAAAAGAGGTACCTAGTAGCTATAGCGAAAAGATTGAAGAACCAAGCAAATTTGCGCCTCATCTATTCATCACCCCCACACAGCCAAAAATGGGTAGCAAACGAAAGCGTGGAGCCAAGGAAGGCGCCAACAGCCTGCAGAACCCCCAGAAGCGCACAAAGAACGAGAGCGATCCCTCAGCGAATGGCGCCGCTAAGAAGACCAAGACCAAGACCACCAGTGCGACCAAGACCAAACCGACACTCAACAAGGCTCTCTTCGTCGAGTCACCAGTCGGCGAAGATCGCAAGAGAGAGGCTGAGCTCTATGAGCTTTTGGGTAGCGAAGACCCCGACGATCGAATCGAGGCTGCCGATTGCATCGTCTCTAGCTTGCTGGGCTCCGATGGAGAGGGCGTTTCCGGTGCCATTCTGCGACGGCATCTGGATCGCCGTCTGTTCCGTGGGCTCGCCAGTGGTCGCAATGCCTCCCGCCTTGGATTCAGCTTGGTTCTTACAGAGATTCTCGGACAATTGTTCGGAGAGAAAGCGCTCGCAGAATCGAAATACGAGGAACTTGACTTCGATACCGTTCTCCAGATATTGAACGAGAAGACACAGGCTATCGGAAACGTTCCCGGGCAGGAGGAGCGAGACCACTTCTTCGGGCAGGTTTTCGGTCTTCTGGCCTTCGTTCAAGCTGGAATCCTCTTCCGCGACATCTCGAGATGGAACACAGTTCTAGACCTTCTTCTGAAGCTTGCGGCCAAGAAAGTCTGGCTGCGCTCGCAGTGTGGCTGGGTTATCGTCCAAGCCATCGATCAGATGAACCAAAAGCAGACCGAGGCTACCCTCGAGAGTGTTGCGGAAGCTAACCTGGCCAAAACCCCCGAAGGTGTGGCAGTCTGGCTCGTTGCTCTCACCAAATTCCCTGACCTCAAGGTGAAGCCTTGGCGCGATCCTCTTTCCAAGAAGTCCTTTGGCGATCTTGCTGCAGTTCTCCGAGAGAGCTTCCAAGACTTTTCAAAGGACCAGCCTGAGCGCGGCCAAAAGAACAAGCAGGCGAACTGGACCGCCCAGTTGCATTATGTTTGGGATATTCTTCTGGCGCACTACCTTAAGGAGGGACAATCTAAGGCCGATGAGTTCCAACAGTTCTGGGCTCGTGTAGTCGATGGTAAGTTCCAACGGTCTTTTCTTTCGTTTACAGCGATCGCTAATATCTACCAGACTCTTTGTTTGCCAAGAGCGCTACCGAAGGTCAGAAATTCAAGGGATTCATGGTATTCCAAAAGATGTTGGAAGGACTTGTTGGCCTCCCCAACCACCTCGAAGGCCTTTTCAGCAAGAACCTTACTCTCTGCCTCATGAACCAAGCTGCTAAAGAGGACCGATACCTGCACCGAGCAGCGACCAAGGCCCTCAAGTCGATCGAGACAACAATTTCAGCCAACCCCTCAACACTTGTACCTATTCTGAGAAGTCTACTCGGTCAGAATGGCGCCTACAACTTTGACCAACGAACAAACACCAAGACGATCGACCACATCCTACAGAACGTATCAGAAGAGACTGGCGAAGAGACGATCAAGATTATCCAAAAACCTATCAGCACGCTCGACCAGCAAGAGACAGCACAAGCTACGTCTACACTCCGAGTATATGTCGACTATCTATCCAAAACCCTTAATGCTTCGGCATCACCTACGTCTGGAAAGATTCACCAAAAGGTCTTCTCCGCCACCCTACAAGAACTTTCTCAGCTTGCATACTCCCAACCTAAGCACATCCCAGCAGATGCTCTGACAGAGGGTGTTCGGGAGCTCTGCCGAACTCGCCTTGAGTCCTCATTTGCCAAGGTCAGCCGCAGAACCGAGGACTACGACACACTTTGCCATGCAGTATCTGCTATCGACCCTCACTCGGTGGCGATGTCCGAGGAGATTAGCGAGGCTGTCCAGAGTGCGCTATCAAGAATGCAGAAGCTACTTAAGCGCAAGGCAGCCGATGATAATGAGAAGAGTCTGTTCCAGGCCCTGGCCATGCTGCACGCCGTGTCCGTCTTTCAATTATATAACGAAGATCCTGACGCCATGGAGGTTCTCAATGACCTTGCACAATACTCTGACCGCCTCAAGAAGGGCAAGTCTGCCGAAAGTGAGGCTGGTACATCAGAATTCCTTGTTGAAATTCTGCTATCGTTTGTCGCACGCCCCTCGTCTCTCATGCGCCAAGTTTCTCAGCAAGTCTTCGATGCCTTCACACCCCAAATTTCAGCTGGTGGTCTGGAGCTTCTGACTGGGCCTCTTTCATCTAATGAGAGTACCAAGGGCCAAAAGGAGTTGTTTAGTACTGGAGAGGATGAGATGGAAGTTGATGAGGACGAGGATGACGAAGAAGGAACAGATGCCGATGAGGAGGATAACTCAGATATCGAAATCGATTCAGATGTTGAGTTTGTTGATATCAATGAGGCGCACGATGAAAGTGGAGAGGAAGAAGAGGATGAGGACGAAGAGGACGAAGATGACGATAAAAACAAGGGCGAGTTTGATAAGCCTGAAGACTTGGACAACGCCCTTGAGAAGATTCTCAAGAGCCACCGCCTGGACAAGGACGTCGAGGCCGAATCTTCTGAATCAGAGGGCGATATGTCCGACTCTGAAATGTTCGCCATTGACGAGCAGCTTGCCGCAGCCATCAAGCCTCGTATCCAGGACCGAACAAATGATTCCAAGAAGCAGAAGAAGGAGGCTAAGCAATCCGTGGTCAACTTCAAGCACCGCATCCTTGATCTCCTCGACATCTACGTCCGTAACGAGCCTCTCAGCCCTCTCGCCTTCCCCCTCCTACTCCCCCTCCTCTGTCCCAGGCGCAGTGCCAGCTCGATGCTCCTCACTCCCTCCCCCTTCGA
>JABCQV010000266.1:0-25788 GCA_013186375.1 Fusarium aywerte
CTATTAAGAGATATAACACTTTGCAACGCTTAATATCTACGCCCTACACATCTGCCAATATAAACCTAATACAGACTAGTTTATCCCTTAGGAATCACAACCGTTACAGTAAGTAGCTAAAGTTAATTATTTTAATATTATATTAGAAATAAACATTTAACTGGAGGTATAATTAGTGCTAATATAAGGTTTTTTATAAGGGTACTTAGTAAAGCCTGTTTAGGTTATAATATGCCTCCCCTTCTCTAATTATTATTATTATCCTAACGGAATGTTATTCTGGCGGAATAGTCTGTATATAACCCTAGATCTCTATATAATCTCACTAACCCTAAGTGTCATTCTGCTAGGATGACGCCCGGACTGGTAACCAGGCCTAGCTTCTTCAGCCTGGAACCCCTCCAGAAGGTCTTTTTAGACCTTTTTATACCCCTCTAACAGCTATATTAGCTTTTAATCTCTCCTTGAAAAAAAAAAGCTAGCTATATAGCTATTTCCCTTACTTAAGGACCTTTTTCCTTTCTCTTACCTTTTTCCTTTTTATCCCTTATAGCCTTCTTTTTTTTTATATTAGCCGTTTTAGCTAGATCCTATATTTAGGCCTCTCTTTTTATTTCTCTCCCTTTTTTCTTTTTCCTTTTTCCTCATAAGACCCTCTCCTCTCTATAGGCTAGACTTTAGCTAGAGTAAAGCAACTGGGCAAAGATAGCTTAGATAGTTAATACTAACCCTATCCTAACCCTAAACTGATGAAATATGCACGTATCGTATTGCTTCGGTTATTGTTCTGTAACCTCAATAAAATCTCATATCTTACAATACATGCTGATTGATCTATGCAGGGAGCACCCTGGTCATCAAGGTTCCGACGTTACTCTAGCAGGGGTTTACATCGAGGGTGTCCGGGTAAGATCCGATATGAAATGCAAACAAGCAAGATCAACAGCTAACCTCGGCACAATCTGAGACCAACGACCAACGACCAATGCACACTCCACTCAGCCTCTTCTGTTGAGTGGATGCCGCCGCTTGTGCCGTTCCCCGCTTGTCTCCCAGAAAAGAAACCGCCTCCGACTTGTCGTGAAAAGGGCCTAGCAAGGTAACTGGCACCGAACGGGGAGACGGCCTGGCAGTACAGCCCAGGAAGGGTGCCAGACGTCAGTTGCTATACTTTTATCGGTAGTGATTGTCTTTGAGTGAGTTCCTGGTTATCTCCATCCATATTAGGGCCACCTTAAGGGTCTCTTTTATCTCCAGATATCCAATATGGTGTAATCCCGATACCTACGGGATTGCGGAATTTAACACTTGAGATCCTTGTGCGCTGTACCTACCAAGCTCAACTGTATTCAATTAGGATGTCCTTATTAAAGTTAAGTGTTCCTGCTGACGGCAGTTGAACACACGATCGATTGTTTGTCTTATGTCCATCTAATCAGCAGCTCATGTCTAAGTCGTGAGTTTATCAGCCTCTCGACCAAGCTCCCCTCCGTACACACCAGAACACCATGGCCTTGACTATGGCGGTCTTGGCAGGCGCTGTAGCTGCCCTTCTGCCACTCTATTGGGCCTGGGCTTACATGTTGTGGTACATAGGCTATCTCAAGTTTCGCAAAAGCCACGGATGCAAAACACTCCGGCGCGCGCCTCAATGGGACCCCTTGTTCGGACTCGACCTCGTTTACCAGCAAGCCCAAGCAGCGTGCCGCAATAAACTTCTCTACTACATCCAGGAATGGTTCCGGGCGATCGGCTCGACCTTTGGCGTCGACGTGCTGGGAGACTACCTTATCTTCACCGACGAGCCCCAGAACATCCACGCAATGCTCGCTACTAAGTTTAAGGACTTCGAGATTGGCGCTGTCCGTCGCAATAACGCGGCTGAACTGCTGGGAAGTGGGATTATCGTGTCGGATGGCCCTTCTTGGAAGCATAGCCGAGCGCTGATACGTCCCAACTTCACCCTGAAGCAGCTTGAGAACTTGGGGATGGTGGAGAGACACATTCAGAGACTCTTTAATGGCCTTCCAGACAATGGCTCATCTTATGACATTCAAGACGCCATTTTTCGACTAGTAAGTTCTTATCAGATACCTACAGCCGTCCCTTATGTGTTGGAGACTTCAGGGTGTTTGGTGGCTGGCGAGTTACATTCCCTGCTGACTCTTCGAGACCTTAGATGTAGGAACCGACCTACTATTCGAGCGGTCTAGCGATCTCCTACTTCCCAATGCCACTGAGACAGCTCGAAAGTTTGCTTGGGCATTTGACACCAGCCTGGAAGGCGTGGCTGTACGAATGCGAATGGCTAAGGCTGGGCGATTTTACTACCATCCCGAATATCTTCCGGCCTGCCGGTTTGTCCACGAATATATCAGAAAGGTTATCGACGAAACTGTACAGCTAGAGCACGAACGCCAGGCAGTTCGCAAAGCGGGACAAGAGGCCGAGGATAGAACCGTTGAATCATACTCGTTAGTGAGGGAGTTGATACGAGGAGAAGTTGATCGAGAAGATGTTCACTATCAAGTCCTAAATATTTGTAAGTTGCCGAGTATCCCTTTCTGCTTAGCACTTGCTAACAAGGAAAACCAGTGGTTGCGCTTCGAGACACGAGCGCATGCTTGATGAGCGCCGCCGTCTTTGAACTCGCTAGACGGCCTGACGTACAGGCTAAGCTTCGTCGGGAGGTCGATGAGACACTAAAGGATGGCAGACACCCTACCTTTAGAGACCTCAAGTCCATGGTGTACCTTAGCCGCGTCGTCAAGGAGACACTACGTATGTACCCGCCCATTCCCTTCAATGGCAGAGTGGCTGTGCGTGATACAGTGTTGCCTCGCGGTGGAGGTCCCGACGGCGTGGCGCCCATCTACATCCAGAAGGGCCAGCAGGTGGCTTACGCCGTCTTCTCCATGCATCGCCGGGAGGATCTGTGGGGTAGTGATGCGAACGAGTTCCGCCCGGAGCGTTGGGAGACGGCACGGCCCAAGTTTGAGTACCTACCTTTTAATGCTGGGCCACGCATATGTCCAGGTCAGCAGTTCGCAACGATTGAAAGCTCGTACTTTCTCGTACGGATTTTACAGGAGTACTCTTCTATTGAGTCTCGTGATGCAGGTCTGCCATGGATGGAAAAGTTGACCTTGACCGCGTCGATAGCACAGGGCGTAAGGGTCGGGCTGAAGAGGTAAAATGTCACAGTTACTTTTACTAAAATTGATTTGAAGACGTTCAAGTCAAACATAATTGTTATAAAAGCCCTAACACTGATACCATATGCATTACCGCCGTCCTAGAATTATTTATAGATATATGCATTTAACTTGAGTGATTAAATCTAATTACTTATTACAGTAATGACAGGTTGCTTACACGTAGAGGCAAATGCAAGTGAGCTGATAGCAATTATTTGAGGGCTCAAGCGATTGGTACTGAGTATGAGACCCTGGTACAAATCAGGAAAAAAGAACCAGCATCTAGATTGACCATTAAAAGTTATTATCAAGCGTAAATGCGGATCATCTTCGTACCTAGATACGTATACTTCCATTTATAGTAACCGATCCCGATGTTCGGGTCTTCCCATTTTGAAATATGCCGATGTAGTAAAGAGTAGCCCGAGAAAAGCTGATCATGCCGAAAATGAATCTCACTCCTGAAGAGTGTACAGATTGTATCACAGCCGCGTAAAGAGATAGCAGTGGATATTAGCAGCCTTTCAGCCTTGTCTTTGCGTCTTTGTTCCTTTTCGATATATGTACTGCCACTAATGGTGACAATTTCATTTGATTAATATTCACTTATTTGTTTACCCTCCCTCCTTCGTATCTTTCTGGCCTCATCTGAGATCGATACACTTAGTCACAATGTCGCAGCAAGCCCTCCATATTAAGCCGGTCACTGGAAATGATTCTGGAGCATCTGCTTACACACCATGGGTTCTGTACATCTACGACTGGCTTGTGCTATTCGTGACGAATACTTTCGCATGGAAATGTTCCACCAAAAATGACATGCTGCCGCTTTTCCAAAGCACACTGAGCGAAAATCACCTCGAGATTGGCGTCGGAACGGGTTACTTCCCAGCTAAAGCTCTTGGCACAGCTGATTCACCATGCAAGCACATAACTCTCGTCGACCTAAACCCTTCTTCTCTTGCCGCCGCCAAGGCCAGAATATCAGCGGCTGTGCCTTCCCAAAGCCTGATGATCGACACTGAGGTGGCTGACGCTATGAAGCCGCTGCCATTCTCAGCGTCAGAGAAGTTCGGCTCCATAACCATGTTTTATCTGATTCATTGCATCCCGGCATCTCCAGAAGATAAAAACAAGGTTTTCGGCGTCGCTCGGCAGCATCTTGCTCCGAAAGGAACTTTGGCCGGAGCGACGGTGCTTGGCTCAAGTAGACGCATGAATTGGCTGGCGAGGATATTGATGAACACTCACAACAAGTCCGGAATCTTCAACAACTGGAATGATAGTGAGGAAGTTTTCAAAAGAGGGCTGTGTGATAACTTTCATGATGTAGAGACGTGGGTTGTGGGAAGAAGTATGCTTTTCAGAGCCAGGAAACCTAAGCAGTAGTGAATCTCAATCATAGATAGCTTTTCGTAGCCGTCTGGCTGTTCACCTAATCAGAATCTGTCAGAATATACTCAAGTTTAACTCGGACTTTTCCATCTGTCTGTGGTTTTGACACTAACAAGTTTCAGAGTCGTTGACAACTTTGATTTCTCCGGTGCCATTTTGACGCTTGGGAAGTTGGGCTGGTGTCATCATATCACTCTAGATTCATCCGTCCAGAAGTCTTATCTAGGTAGTATATGAATTCCTTTAGTTTATCAACCGATACTCTCTCTTATCCTGCTCTAGTACAGTAGTGATAGATCAAACAAAGTGAGTCAGGACGGCCATGCGATAGTTCAGATGAAAGATGAACAAGGGCGTCGGGAAAAAGAGCAGGAGATTTGAAAATCAGTAACAATTGTATTGTACTTCGACATAACTTTATACGAGTATCTTGAAAAACAGTCGTAACAGTTACACAAATGTTCAAAGTACAGTGGAAAAGAATTCTAACAATAATTGGGACTCATGTAGAAAAAGAAGCATCAGGTCAAATTTCAAAAACCTGTACCAGCAGGAGAATAATTTCCAAGGTCGCATCGTATCAACCACACATCGTAGCTATAAGGCAGGCTGGAGACCTCAAGACATACCCTAGCTCTTATCATCTGACCCATCATTTGTATTTCTCGACGGAGTCCGCTCTGGGGTCGTGACGAGCGAGTGCGACGAAGCATCAGAGGCGGTACTGGCAGCCTTTATTGACGACCCACTGTTTGAATTGACAAGGCCGGTCTGTCCAGCTAAAGATTCCGTCACCTCGGTACCAGGAACGTCAGGAATCAGTGCAGATGGGATGTTCTCCACCGCAAGCTCGGTTAGGCTCGACATCTGGATGCCGCTGCTCATGATCTTGAGCACAGGGATGTTTACCTGGAAGCTCTTGAGGAACCAAGACCTAATATCAACAGAAATGAGTGAGTCTAGCCCTAGAGATGTGCTGTCCATCTGGAGTAGCTCCTCGTCGGGGGTAGATTGCTGCAGGACTCGGCGAAGTTGAGCACAGAAGGCACCTACAACCTGGTTAGCAGACTATTCCAAGGACCCTAAGAACTTAGTAAGGAGTATACTTACGACCAACAACTGAGAGGACAGCTTCAGGGCTCTTGCAAGCCTGCAGCTGTGCTGGGAGAGGGATTCCGCTGCCTTGGTCCGATCTCTCTTGTGCCTGAGCTGCTTGTTTCACGATAAAATGGGAAAACTTGGGGTTGGTAGCCCATTTCGGGAGGTTGACAGCATCGATAACAATTTCCCTGAGACCTAGTGTGAACTCCGGCCCGTTCGGCGAGTCCGGATATCCCGCCTCGATAGCCTCGGCGAAACTTTGACGGAAGTCATTCTCTGACAGATGCACCACAGCAAGCCTCTCCATGGCTTCATCCAGGTTTCGGTCAGATTGCGTAATGTAACCGACACCATTCATCATTCCGACATTGATGCATGACGAGTTGAGGCCGCGGTTCCTGCGCTGAGCAGACAAGCTGCAAATGCCGGCGTTGGCTGCGGCATAGTTGGCCTGACCCACGGTGCCGACAATGCTGCTGATGGAGGAGACAAGGACAAAGAAGTCTAGGTTCACGTCGTGGAAAATGCGGTCCAGGTGGAGGCTTCCGAGGATCTTGGGGCGGATTGCAATCTCTACATCCTCGAGGGACATGTTCCTGACAGAGACGTCTTTCAGGACCATGGCGCCGTCGACAGCACCGGCGATGGGAGGCATTGCCTTGACGATGTGTCTGTGTGTATCGCGCAGAGCAACTTCATTCGTTACGTCGCTAATATCAAATTATCAACAAAATGCGGAGGACATCAGGATTCCAAAGGGGTTACTGGACTTACCAGGGCAAGAGTTTGATGGTGACACCATTCTTCTCATGAGCCTCCATCCAGGCAGGCTCCATTTTGGGGTTTCTACTTGTAAGAGCCAAGTATTTCGCCCCATTGTCAATCAGCCAGTCGCATAAACTGAGTCCCAAACCTCCGCACATTCCGCATAGCCAGTATGTCTTATCCTCCTTGAGGAGAGGCTTTAGCTCCAACCTAGCCACACGTACTGGGAGTGAATCAACCCCAACCGTCCAGTCAACAACAGTGAATGGGCTTTCTGGTCGCACGCCTCTTGCCACGTCCCTTATTCTCACCGTCTCAGCGTCGTGGACCTCTACTGAGTATGCTACCTTTCTGGTATCCTGTATAAGGGACGTCAAAGTGTTGCTCAAAGTCGCATGATCGGACACAGAGCTGACGGCAAAAGATCGTAAAAATAGGCTCTCTGTAGTCTCGCTGCGCGTCTCCGGTGATAAAGCTGACAGTATGGTTGACACATTGTCGGAAGTCTCGGCAGACAGATCGACAAAGCAGTGGACCTCTTGAGGCAGGACATGCTGTACATCGGACTGAGCCAAGAATGGGGGAATTCTGACCCAGGACGCTGCAGATACTGGTAGTACCTCAAGGTCTGTGGTGAAAGTGACATTCGCTTCGTTCATGGAAGCATAAACGCCGAGCACTGCGGCAGCGAATTCGGACGGATTGTGTACAGCCGCGCTTTGTCCCCTCGCTAGCGGATCTACGATGAGCTTAGCTCCGGAAACAGCGACAAGTAAGGCAATAAACGCAGCTGCAGGCATGTTGAAGCTATCACACCTGACGGCCAATTCCCTAGGCGCATGCATAGTAGACTTTGGGGCAGTTGTGAGTGTGAGATAGGAGTTGTCGGCCGAGTCGACTCCCAGAGCAACAAATTGCCATCCAATAGGCGTCTTGATGGCCGAGAGGGTCGTGTAGGTAGTCTTCAACTCAATAGTATCAGAAATCCCCTTGGTTTCTTTTTCTAATTCGAATCTCGACAGGAGCCTAGAGTAACTGTCGTTCTCCTCTTGGTGGAGTTCAAATACCGCCTGGCTTGCGTCAATTTCGTTGGTGATAGGGTACTGAATGGAGTTGTAGCGACCATTTTGTACAGGCATCTGTCGAAGTCTCGGAACCAGCTGGCGGCCTGCCTCGTCAACAATGACCTCCGGCTCGACGTTATACAGGATATCTTTTCCTTCAAGGCTGGCATCATAGACGACGAAGAGTTTCTCGGCAATCATCCGAGGATCGACTCTGCTCACGTCTGGGATGTCCAAGAATTGGACACGCAAGTCCTCGTTTTCGCTTGTGGCAACACGTCCAAACCCAATAATCATGTTGCTGTAGGGTTCGTCGTCATTCCGACCAGTAGTTAGCCAGAGGACTGTGCGCTCTCCCACAAATAGCTCTCTGAAACTGTGCCACTTTCGTGGGTTCAAGCTCTTGAAGATAGGATTGTCGAGCTCTGAGAGGACAAGGACGGTGGCACTTTCGTCGCAAACCTCAAAGTCGACTTCCTCAAGGGTCCTATACACAATGATCCTCTCAGAAATGCTCTGCAGAGTACCAAGAAGACCATCGGCCAGACCACTGACCACCTCGGTCTCTCCGCCAATCAACACCAGCTTGCTGATCTTGCGCCGTCCCGATGATTCTGCCAGGGGTTCACGTATGAATGCTACCCGATCGTCGACAGCTTGGCTTACACCCAGGACGACACCAAAAGCGTCGAAGAACCGCGGAGGCGCTGTAGTGTCGAGGCCCGAGAAACCAGTTCGCCGAAGAATGGCATCCCACTGCGAAGCACTCACGAACGGGGATAAGCTGCGGCCTTCTTCGGCACCAAGCCACCATCCCGGCAGGGTACCGAAGATCAGTCCATCGCCCGATTGGAAAGGACCATCGTTGGTGCCTTCTCCCATGACCAAGTAACCTCCCGGCTTGACGAGCTTGCGGATGTTGCGAACGGTCCTGTTCAGATTGGACGTCGCGTGGAGGATGAAGGAGGCCACTACCACGTCGTATTCTCCCTCAACGAAGCCCTGGGATGAAGGATCCTTCTCCACATCGCAGACCTTGAAAACCATCTTATCACGCCAAGGGGAGAAAACCTCGGCGGCATTTTCGAAGAAGCTGGAAGATATATCGGTGAAAGTGTAAGAGGCGAAACTGTGACCGACTTGGCCCAATATACGCTTCGTGGCGCTACCGGTTCCCGCTCCCACTTCCAATATCTTGAGGCGAGGGTTGCGGTCAGTGAGCTGTCGAACGGCTCCCCCCAGCCACACGGTAGACTCTAGAGTGCCGATGCCGTTGGCGTAGTACTCGTCCAATAGACCCGAAGTGCGCAGGTGCTCTAGCATGGTAGTCTCTCCTTTGAAAACACGCGGCATCGTCTCTCCCACGAGCGTCGCGATCTTGATAGCCGCGTTGTTTTCAATGCTATTTTGAACATAGTCAGTAAGGCTATCCATCTCTTGTGCTATAACTCAGGAGTCCTTGTAGAGGGAGGGGCGTTGGCAAAACTTACTTCCGCTCTTTGATCTCCTTTTGGACATCTTCCAGGCTGTCGTTCAACCACTCCGTCTCTGCATACTGATGCTTGCCGTCTCTGACTAACTGTGTCATGTGATGCGCGTATGCCAGATAGAAACTCAACAGTCCCTCAGATCGTATCGGGGACGACATGGGAACTTGCTCGTCAAATGTCCGCAGATAGTACGTCCCAAGACGACTTAAAGTTTTCAAAAGAAGCTTGTCTTTCTCAGTAACAGGGATACCCTCGCCAGCGCTGATTCCATCTGGTAATTGAGGGACCAAGTGCATCTTGTGAAAGATGTTGCGCGGCTCGCTGTCGCCGGAGCCCATGGGCTTAAAGGTGGCGTGATCAAGCTGAATAGCCGCGCTGGCACAACCAGCCTTGTAAACTTTGACGGAGCCCGAGAAGCCAAGAGCAGGGTTCGCACGGTCGGCCTTGGTACAAGTCGAGTCGAGGGTTAAATACTCGCCTTCATCAGGCCCAGTTGCAAACAGAGCTGGATTAATTCGCACCTTGGACACGCTTGCAGGGAGATGGAGAGTGCGGATCTCGTCGTCGCCTGGATAACTGTAGGCTAGCATCACCGACTGGAACGCGGCGTCCAGATCTACAGGATGGATCATAACAGACTGACTGTCGTGTGTCAAAGCCCTCTTGGCTTGACAGGTCGATTTACCCAGCTTTCTTTCAATGGAATATATGGAGCGGAAGTGGTCAGCGAAGTTATACTCCAGGTTCTCCATAAAGCTATACAAGCGGCTCCTGTCGCATGGAATAAGATAAGGAGGTGTGGGCTCACGCTCTGGCAGTAGAGAAGGAGAGACATTGCCTAAGTATACTTTGAGCTTGCCGGAGGCAGCCAGCGTCAAGTCCGTCGCATCTGATCCTAGTGCTGCCGAGTAAGAGAACTCGGCCAGGACTTCCGTAGGTCGAGGCTGGGTGACTTGAGCTAGTTCGATCAGGATCTCGACGCTGGCATCTTCGGACTCGAATGAAACCGCCTTATGGATATGAAAGTGGTCAACTTCAATGAGTCGAATAGCGCCCTTGACTTTGCCGAGTGCCTTCGCAGCCTCAAATGCTGTGGAGAGGTATCCGGCGGCAGGGAATACAATCTGCTGCTGGACTCGATGTCCTGTGAGCCACAGTAGCTCTGAGGGCTTGAGGATATTTGTCCAACGTAAGTGGTGTGGTGCGCTATCCGGCGAGCTATGACCGAGCAACGGATGAAACAGATCTTGGCGGAGTCGCATCTTCTTTGACCTTCTTGACTCGTGCCAGTGCCTAGCCTGGTGGTTCCATTGGTAGGTAGGGAGTCCCTGACTAAGGGATACGTGCTTTTGCTTCTGAGCCGATAGAGCTAGCTGGCACTGGTTGAGCTTCACCGAAACACCATTCAGGTACAACCAGAGGAATCCTAGAGAGGTAGAAAGCGCCTCAATGGCATCCTTCTTTCGATCCAATACCCCATGATAAGGCAGCGGCTTTTGAATCGCTTCTTGGATTGTCTGGCTTGCGGGACCTTGGAGTGCTGGATGAGGTCCCAGCTCAAGCGCCAGATCAAGTTGAGACGAAATAGTTGCAGCTGCGGTCGTCGCCTCGAAAAACAAAACTGGCTCGACCATGTTTTGTGCCCAATAGTGATCACTCAAGTGGAAGTCCGAGGTAACTGGCTTACCCCGGCACACGCTGGAGTACCAAGTGCAATTGGAGCCTGTGGGCTTCAGCGCGTCTACCCCTGCAGACCGAAGAGACGCGATATATGGCTCAGCGCAAGGAACCATGTGTTTTGAATGATAGGCCTTGTCTACCTTTAGAAGGCGATTGAACGTCTTTTCATCATCGAGAATAAGTTGTAGTTTGTGGATAGCATCGATGTCGCCAGAAATCGTAACGCTTGAGGAAGAGTTGCTCGCCGCCAGAGCAAGCCTGTCGGCGAAGTCTGGGTCCTCACAAAGCTCCGAAGCTTCTTCCATGGACATACCCACAGCCAACATGGCACCTTGTATGTTCCCATTGGGGCTTCTGGCGCTTCTGCTGTGCCAGCCGCGGTAGTATGCGATGATGAGGGCGTCACGAGCTGTAAGCCAGCCGGCAGTATAAGCCGCGGCAATCTCACCGGAGGAGTGACCAACGACAGCACTGAACGATATGCCAGCCTCCGCAAGAACATCAACCAGCAATATTTGCAAAGCAGTACAAAGCGGTTGGGCTATCACGGCGTCACCGAGGCGAGAAGTCGTACTGTCGCTCAACAGCTCGGCTTTAAGTGACCAGTCCGGGCGGTCCTCTGCGGGAAGGTCTGAGAGATAAGTTTCTAGCTTACTGATGATGCTTTGTGCCAGAGGGGACTCCTCCAGGAGTTTAGCACCCATGCGCTCATACTGAGCACCTTGCCCGGTGAAGACACCGAGGATATTGGACGATTGACCTGCCTTCCAGGGAGTTCTGATACCAATGGGGCTTTGCTCATTGGCCAGCTTTGCCAGAATGTTGGTCCTCAATGACTCGGCTGAGCCAGCTGGGAATGCGACTCGATATGTTAAAACCGATCTGCGGCTATGCAGAGTATGCGACAGGTTCTGAACGGCCACGTCCGAGTGGCGTTCTAGGTAGGCGGCATACTCTTGTAGGCTAGCCCTGAGACTATGTTCACAAGATGCAGAGAATACGAAAGGTGCAAATAGCGTCTCTTGTGTCAGCTCGGACGTGTTCTCAGGGTCTTTGTAGCTCTCTAGGATAGCATGAGCGTTTGTGCCTCCGAAACCAAAGCTGTTCACACTGGCCCTTCTGGGCTGTGAGTGAGGCGTCTCAGGCCAGGGAATAGCCTCACGGCGTATTTCGAGGTCCTTGTAATGTGGCGAGACTGAAGAGCTGAGCTCGTTAAATAATAGGTTCGGCGGTATAGTCGAATTCTTCAGGGCCCATGCCGCTTTCAGGATGCCTGCAATGCCTGCAGTGCCTTCTGTATGGCCCAGCACGGTCTTGATAGAGCCAACATACAAGGGATGATCACCAGCTGGTGAAGATCCTTGGCCGAAGAAGGCGCTGCGGATGGCTTCACACTCGATGGGATCCCCTGCCGGAGTTCCTGTTCCATGGGCTTCAAAGTATTGTGGGCGATCTGATGCCAAATGAGGGTTCAGCCCGGCCTTTTTGAACGTGCTGTGGATGAGTGCTCTCTGGGCCGTAGCGCTTGGCATCGTGATACCACTCGTGGCACCATCCTGGGACACCCCGGTCTCACGTATCAGGCAATGGATGGCATCGCCATCTTTCAGGGCTTTATTGAGAGGTTTCAGAATAAGGGCAGCAATTCCGTCACCTCTCGCGTCTGTGCGAACTAAGTATCAGCAACTTCCCTAGCTTCATTGTGCGTTACACTTCGACTTACAGCCGTTTGCATCTTTATCCCACATGCGACTTCGACCGTCTGGCGACAACATCCTGACTTTGCTCTCAACAATGAAGGGCTCTGGTCCAAGAATGAGGTTGGCACCGCAGGCGACGGCCATCCTAGACTCTCCCGAGCGGAGTGCTTGTACCGCTTGGTGTACCGCTACCAAGCTCGACGAGCAGGCAGTATCGGTTGTCATTGACGCTCCATGCCAGTCGAATAGATAGGAGATTCTATTAGAGAGAATAGCCCTCGATGTGCCGGAAGCGTAGTATGTAGGTACGGTATCGAGATCCCTGAGCATGATGGCTTCGTACTCTGCACACATCAGGCCCGCAAACACTGCCGTGTCACTGCCCTTCAAGGCGTCCATGCTCATTCCGGCATCCTCAATGGCCTCATAGACAATCTCAAGGAGCATTCGCTGTTGTGGGTCTATGGCCTTGCTCTCTATCGCGCTGATACCAAAGAACTCAGCGTCGAATGTAGCAGGGTCCTGGTTAAGGAGGTACGCGTGCTGAACATTGCTATGACCATGATGGGCGTAGTTTTCATGATAAAAACCCTCCACATTGAATCTTTTTTCTGGTATCTTGGTTTGGACATCCCTAGGTCTTTTCAAAAGCTCCCATAGCTTGGATGGGGACGTAGCATCGCCTGCAAAGCGGCATGAGGTGCCGACAATGGCAATGGGCTCTTGTGGAGCTTTCTGTTGAACCATGGTATTTGAAGCAAACAAGTGTTGGAGATGAGTGGAACTTTATTAGCCTCCAAGGCGCGTTGGGAATATCCTTATATATGATGCTATGCTACTCATCCTCTACTCTACTTTTCTTACGATCTGATATCCAACGGACAACCCAAAGGAGATTTCTCCTACAACTGACAAGGTGCTAGATTGTACTTCCAAGGCTGCGTACAATTGCCAAGGCTAATTGGGTATCTCTAGGTACCTGCTGTTGGTTCCAGCTGTTGGTTCTATGAGTGGTTAAATGTGAACGTACTCATGACCTGATCAGGTTTCCATTAGAACTCGGAATCAACCCATTAGAGTTATTTGGCGCGACACCTAAGGCTCTCAGTGGACTATGACATCACGAGGTAGCTACCCTGAACATCGGGGTCGGTTTCCTGATACGGATACCGAATGTTGATTCAATAATAATCAAGACCCCGGAATCCGAATCATGTCCCTTACCTAATTCGGTTGCAAACCGAATTTGGCAGCCTCCGGAACGCGTACGCAATGGGTAGCATCCCGCTGATTTAAGCTTTTGTGGTGGTGTCCAACTTTTTCGAGCCGCTAGTTAAGTATGGCGGTGCGTGCCGGTCATTCTGGATCTATGAACTGTATACATTTAGGCTGCGGAAATCTTTACCTGCATTTGCACATAGACTTAGGAATCTGACTCAGCTAACGTGGCTGACCGTTGACTGACAAATCGCCTGACATAATTAATCAAGACCCAGGTTTCTTGTGATTAAACACACTCTTATTTTTATTCTTATCTATGGTAAGACAAATCTATGGAGAATGGCTGCTAATAGTAGCCTGTGCTGACTTGACATAATTCTCTGCTTCTGTCAAAGTTCCCGCTTGGCCTTGATTCGGCCGATGGGGATATCGGGACTTGATGGTCTTGATATACCGCTGGAACTCTATAATTTGAAAAGTTGTTAAGCTTTCAAGCAAGTGCAACCCCTCGCGCTGGTCTACAGAATACGTTGACACAGAAATGTCGACGGGGCTAGTAGTAGAGGTATCACGATCAGATTGATGCTGATGGGATGGCTCGTTATTGTTGGTGTCGCTGCTGAGGCCACATAGATGTTTGTAGCTGTTGGCCATCCTGCCACAGATGATACCGATGTTTCTGGCTGCCATTGCGAGCACTATGTTCAACTCTGCCCGAGCTGCACATTTCCCGCACGCTATGAAGGCAGCTAAGGCCCTCATGGAATTGCGAACGTCAGCAAGAATGACATCGATCCGACCCTCGCACGACGCAGACTTGGATGCTAGCTTCTCGAGGAAGATTAAGGAGCTGAGTAGGCAGGAGCAGCTGTCAGATTCCGGGGGCGTCTTGGAACCGCCATCACCACCAGTAGGCTCGATAGGCGGCAGTTCTAATACCATGGGACCTGCTGGGGTATCTTCTTTGCTGGTATTCATTGTCCAGGGAATGTCGCAGCCGTGCGTCGAGTAAACCTCTTCCCAGAGGTCCATGTCGACAATACTTTCTATGTGTGACGGGCTGCGGAGTGACGACAAAAATGTGTCTGTTTCTAATAGCCCTGGGAATTGGTCCGACAGTGCAAGCGGGGGACGATCGCTATCTGTTGAGTGGGAGGATTCGCTTGTTGTAATGTCACTAGCGGCTACCGCTGTCTTAGTCATATAGGTTGTGCGGCATTTGCAGAATCGCGGAGTAGACTACTTACAAGTTGGATTGTCAGTATTACTCGAACTTGGTCCGGCAATTGAACTGTGATGTGTGGGGGTACACATCACTCCGAGCGAGGACTCAGACATGTTAGCGTCGCTGTCGTTGCTAAGCCTATCCCGCAGGTCATTCAACTCGGGGTCGTGGCCATATTTGGCCTCTTTGTTCTTGGCGCTCTCCTCTGCTCCATCACGCAGTACCCGTGTCGGGCTTTTTCTGTTACTCTTAGTGGTCTGTGGTGGAAGTGCGTTAGTAATTTGGGTTTGCTACGGTGGAAGCGTTTGTCACTTACTGCCCCACTGCTTATAACGCTTTCCTGTCGCTTGTGCCGCCTCTGGCCAGCCAGATACACGCACTTGGTTCCCCTCAAGACGCACCGTTGGCATCCTGTTCGTCTTCCAGAACAAGCTGCCTATGATTTCGTATTGTTAGAAACCTAGCGTAACATTAAAACAAGATGCATCTGCAGGTGCGGGTACCGGAAACGAACCTTTCTGGAACGGCAAGACATGCATGCAATATGCTTTGTGTTCTGGAGATTTCGACTAACTGCAGCAACAGGATCTGGGTTCTCGATGAACTCCAGGGCATCTTGTTGAGATTCGTGGGAGACCAGAGTACCAAACATGGTAAGATCGCCCAGCGGCCGTCGAAAACGATAGATGTTTGTCGCAGCAAACAAAGCGTAGTGTCGTGGCGATCACAAACAGGCAAGGGGCTATCAAGACACCCTAGACGATAGTATCATGCTGAAAGGTGAGGGGAAATTTTAATGCACAATTGATTGAAAAATTCCCGAAATTATAAAATGTTGAGAATTCATATAGTAACGTTGAGTATGTTTCCCTTGTCTTATAACATGCATCATGCCTAGCCTTATGAACTTATGACAATGCTGCAGATAGCTGTTGGTACCCAGTCAAAGGATTCTAGCTCAGCCTGCAGTAGTAGAGGGCGATACAGTGGGGCCTACCTAGGAAAGTGGCAAGTGTCGCTCGGTTTGACTCATTCAGTCAAATACACAAATGTGAATATAGCCTACAGGAAGTGCTGAGCCTCAATTCCACTACTGACAATCTCACCAAACCACATCTTCTCTCAGGTACCCTGGCCTAAGTGCCAGGGGCTTGGCTCTTTTTGCTCGGAGGACATGGAGGCAATTTTAGGCATCTTATTAGCTAGTAGGGATAAAAACTGGGTGTAATAAGGCAGCAGAGAGGCTTTCCGGATGCATCTAGAAAGTACCTAACCAGTAAGACTTCTGGTAATCAATTAAACTGGGGATTGCAGGGCTAAGGTAGTATTGCATATACAAAACTTCAGGGTTCAGGTGTACATTTCCAATCCTTGCAATCTTCAGTCTGATCAGCAAGCGGCAGATAGAGACTTAACTAGGTATAGCTTTTAAAATTCGTGTTCAGGGAGACGTGTGTGTATTGATCTGACTAGCTAAAAGGGTCGGGCCGAGAGGCCAGCTGATATACTAGGGAGGTGCCTCAGGCACCTCCAACAATTTGCTCCACTGGGGTAAACACGGTGAATTGACTTGCGCTAGATCGGGCATAAGGTGATCGCCAACGGCTATCTATCAGCTATCAACACTAAACACGGCTGTTCTCGTATAATGAACCAATCGGCGTGGGCCGTTGGACAGCATGGCTTCCAAACTTAAATATTAGAAATGCTTTTCCTTTATTTTCTTCCTTATTGTTTCTAGGAGATGCATGATTGCGGCTAGGCTCCACGAGCGGAGAAATGAGGGCTTTCCCCCCATTTCTTCCGTTCGAAACATTAGGGGAACCGGCCTGGAGTGTCCGATGCATGTTGGTCGTCTCAATGCAATCCCTTCAGATCGCCAACGCAGTTGGCTATATGCTACCATCCATGTTTACTGAGTCATATGAGACCGAGGCAATTCTAAATACGGCGACGAGTTAAAACCTGTTTTCCCAATAACCTGGATGTGTTCCAAGACCAAGTTGCGGAACAATTGCACCACTGACAACTTTTACCTTCCCTGAGCACAGCTGCAGGGGCACCTACCGCGTCAGCGAGATGGCCCGCCCAGTCCTGCAGATCTTACGTAGCACCGACCCAGTTAAAAGCCCAACCATTGCTATTCTCGCAGTACACTGTTCGACCTGGAGCATTGCTGCCCACGGCCCACGGCTAGACAGCAAAGCAAACAGAACAACAATTCTAATCTCGCGTATGGGCAAGTGGAGACCACTTAAGAATTTCATGGGCCAGGGTGATATTCGCACCTGCTAAACAAAACGTCATCTGTTGGTTCCCCCATGCTCAGTAGTTTGATCGGCGAATCGGGCAGGTTCGGAAGTCCACTCCGTCATGGCAGGTACTCACTGACGGTGAAAGCTCTCGTCCTCCATCATCGCTGGCGCTTGTTTACCTTTTCGTCTTAAGTTCTACTGAAGGTAGCTACGGTTTTCTGGCCTGCTTTCTTATTCCCTTTCTACGCAAAAAACAAAACCACTCACTCCTCTGGCCCGGCCCGGGCCTTGATTCCAGTTTCACATCATGGATTACACCACTGGCATCATGCCACTACACCAAGTGCACAAGCCCCCGTTTACTGTCGAAGCACCTGGCTACTCCAAAGTCCCTGGCGAGACGATCCCCCGTCGGCATGTCAAATATAAGGACGGCCTCATCAACTCTCCCGCCGAAGGCGTCCACACCGTATTCGACATCATCCGCCGCAGCGCCCGCCTTTACCCTGATAACCCCGCCATCGGCTACCGCAAGCTCGTGAAGCTCCACAAAGAAACTAAAAAGGTTCAGAAGAATATCGACGGTCAAATAAAAGAGGTTGAGAAGGACTGGCAGTACTTCGAACTCACTCCATTCTCCTTTATTACCTACAAGGACTATGAAAAACTCGTTATTAACCTCGGCTGCGGGCTGCGCCAACTGGGCCTCGGTCCAGACAAGAAGCTTCACCTCTTTGGTACCACCAGGTAAGCATGCCTTCGAGTCCTTCCTCCCACATCCGTATAGAACATTACTTACACTACACTTTATCATAGTGCAAACTGGATCTCCACGTCTCACGCATGTGCCTCGCAGTCCATCCCCATAGCCACTGCCTACGACACTCTCGGTGCCGAAGGCGTGAAGCATTCGCTTGTTCAGACCGAGTGCGAGGTGATGTATATTGACCCCCAACTGCTGCCCACGCTCACTGGCGACGCCCTCGAGGCATCCAATATCAAGACCGTCATTGTGAACGAAGAGTGCATCTTTGCTACTGGAAATGAGATTGACGAGTTCAAGAAGAGCCACCCTGAGGTCAAGGTCATCACATACCAGGAGCTGGTCAAACTCGGCCAGGAGCACCCCGCAGACCCGGTCCCCGCCAATGGTCCCGACCTGTATTGCATCATGTATACTTCGGGGTCAAGCGGCGTCCCTAAGGGTGCCTGCATTACCCACCAGTCGCTAGTTGCTGGAGGTAAGACACCATATTCTATTGATCTCATCTGCTGTCCATCTACTGATAGTTCTATCCAAGTCGCCGGTCTTTATAGTTGCATCGATGAATGCGTAAGCGATAAGGAGTGCGTGCTAGGTTACCTACCATTGGCTCACATCCTGGAAATGGCCTTGGAGAATTTGGTCTTCTTCATCGGTGGAACTATAGGATATGGGAGTCCACGAACCCTATCAGATACGTCGGTAAAGAACTGCGCCGGTGATTTGCGCGCCCTCCAACCAACAGTTATGGTAGGTGTACCTCAGGTCTGGGAGACATTGAGGAAGGGTATTATGGCCAAGCTGGAGACCTCAAGCCTGATCCTGCGCAGTCTGTTCTGGGGCGCTCTAAGCTTCAAGAGCTTCATGTCCCGGCATAATCTCCCCGGCGCCTCTGCCTTAGACGGCGTCGTCTTTGGCAAGGTTCGCGAACTCACTGGTGGACGGCTCCGATTTACCATGAATGGCGCTAGCGGCATCTCAGATGACACGAAGCAGTTTGTGTCCCTAGTCCTGGCTCCTATGCTGGCAGGCTATGGTCTTACCGAGACTTGCGCCACTGGATCTCTCGGGTGCCCGCTCGAGTATACGCCTACTGCTATCGGACCAATTCCTGGTTCCTGTGACGCGAAACTGGTGTCGATACCTGATCTAGGCTATAATGCCGATGATGTGGAGGTTCCCCAAGGCGAGATCTGGCTCAAGGGCATGCCCATTATGACGGAGTACTTTAAGGACCCTGAGGAGACAAGTAAGGCGCTCACGTCCGATGGCTGGTTCAAGACAGGCGATATTGGCGAGTTTGATGCAGATGGCCACCTGCGTATTATCGATCGCGTTAAGAACCTAGTGAAGATGCAAGGTGGTGAGTATATCGCCTTAGAAAAGGTAGAAGCGGTCTATCGAGGTAGCCAGTTGGTAGCGAATGTCATGGTTGAGGCTGATAGCCGATACTCTCGCCCAATTGCTGTTATCATGCCTAATGATAAAGTGCTGGCTACCAAGGCCAACGATTTGGGTGTGGATGAGCATAGCATGCACAGCGACCGAAAGGTTCGGAAACTGGTTTTAAAGGAGCTTCAGACGACCGGTCGGCGTGCCGGTCTCTCCGAGATGGAAATCGTGTCTGGTGTCATAATCACGGACACAGAGTGGACGCCCGCTAGTGTGAGTTTTCCGATATTAGACATGCTAAAAACGTGTCGTGTCGCTGTTGTTTCTTGCTAACCCGACTCTTTATGCAGGGACTTGTGACTGCTACGCAAAAGCTTGACCGAAGAGGAGTTCGTGCGAAGTTTGGGAAGGAGATTGAAGAGTGTTTTAAAGGCAATAACTGAAATCTGAAGTGAGGCCAGCCAGGACAGTATGAGTATGAAGTTTTGCTCTCCAGGAATTAATAAACTACCACGTGTAATTTTAATTCACTCCCTAGTCTAGGGTTCCATACAAGGATATTATAGGGATTTGATATGATAATGGTAATGCTTGGAATGTTTTACCGAAGATTCATGCGAATTACAAGATAGCATCGCAGATTGTAAATATTAGTGTTTACAGTCGAATAACCAATTGATCAATTTGGGCCTAGAAGATAGCAGTAAGAGAAACAGGGCTCCCGGTCCATTGTTAAGTAAGCCTAGCCTTATCCTGTAAATCCAGCGGTTTTCACGCCCGTAAGGGCAAAGAGCCTAGACAAGTAGAGGCTACCCTAGGATCTCAGGTTTAAACCAATTTGCAAGGTTTTCAACGTCATTCGGTTTCGTTCGGGTTTCCTCTGGCAGGGCCCTCATTTCGCGTATGCTAGGTATTTGATTGGCTGACCTATAAGCCGCTTGTGAGGCAGTGCGGAGAAAAGAGATAACTGCATGGCTCAAACTGAAATAGCCCGGATAGAGCGTTAGTTCTAGTTAGCCAATAAAGCTCTTTTTCCATACGAGAGATAGACAGTGAATCAAATGGTGAGAACAGTTCATTAAGAGGCAGGCTTACTGATATGATGATTACTGCGGTTATCAACTGGATATGCATTGAATGGTAATAGCCTGTGGTACTAAGTGAGTCTTGGGATACTCGGTACAGGCAGTTTGAATGCGTAACAGATTAATGCCGGGTACACGCTTACAGTCTTGAGGACACGGGCACGAATGAAGGTTGAAATTCGTGGAGCTTGGTTTTGTGGGACCCATCCACCAAGCCGGGTATACTTATCCAATCTTTACGTGATCCCTCAAGGAATCACTTTCACCTATCACCGAGACAAGATCAGTTGAACGTATGCTTGTCAGTTCTATTGGTCTCTGTCGTCAAGAATTGATGATGCTTCTATTACTGATGTCTATAGTCTAGTTTTCTAGCTCGTCTAATAGCCGACCAAGCGATGCAATGGTTACTCGAAGCTTGCTTGTTGAGGATGCTGAGACCATATTCCCTTGGTTGTTTTGATTTTCACTAAAGATAATCTTGAAAAGTGCTTGTACATAATCGTCGTGGATGCCGTTGCTAGGATCTCTTGTGCGTAAGGACACTGCAAATTCGGGTGGAATGCCTAAATCCTTTTCAACCTGCCTGAACTGGTGCTGGGTTGCTTGTAGTAGAATGCTCATCTGGAGCCTACCCTCACTCACGGCGAAGCCCGACAGGTGCAGGTTAGGAAGCGGATGAAGGCCTTGGATGGTGTCGCCCTGCACAAGAGAACCGCCGTTGCTGAGCGCATTGTGAAGTTGCTGGAAGAGGTGGTTGAATACGGTGACAAGGTGGAGGTAAGATACTAAAAGGTCGAGGAGGCCGCCAGGGTCACTATGGGACAATGTAGCGCTACCCAGCCCTTTGTATGACCGAATAAGGTCTAGAAATTCCGACGTGCTGCACAAGGCCTCCCCAAGGCTGTGAGAAGGGTAAGGTTCTATCCGGGACTCAGCAGCCTCGTCAGCCATGCCCAAATGAGGTTCCGGACTGCTGCTCATCAGGTGCATCATTTGCCTGGCCAGACTTACCCGTAGCTGAGAAAGGCGGAAATTATACTCAGCTACCTTCAGGTCTTTCCTCACGTCTTGGTTGGAGCTAGTGCTCCGCCCGGTCAAGCTCGAGAGCTGAGTTTGGCTTGAGGGCGCCGAAACGGGCTGCTGATCGTCACCGTTAAGCATATTCTGCTCCACAAGCGATGTTTTATTCCAAGATTGAAGCATTTCCAGGCACGGCGCACTGGAATTGTCGCTCATCCACGTCTGTAGGCCTTCTGAATGGTTTGACAACCCCGCCCAATGCTCCCAGGACCAGGTGGAAAGGTCTCCATCCTCTATCAGTCCAGGAAGCGGCCAAGGCTCAATGTGCTCTTCCAACTCTGCAGGATCGCAAGTTTCACGGGAGCGCGAGGGCCGAGAACCTTGACTGGGTGATGAGGTGGTGGTCGTCGTCATGGAATCACTGCATGTCGTGGATTGGCGACGCACAATTGGTTTCCCCAATGGTTTGATATATCCGGTAACACAGACAGCACCAATGCGGGTACAACGGGCACAATCTGATTCGATATTGTTTCTTGGAGGACATGCCACTTTTTGCTTGCGGCAGCGCTCGCAGGCTGCCCGTTTCGCGGTCGGAATTAACGAAAAATGCAGATCTGGGGACGCCATATCAACTCGGTTCGATAATCATAGCCATGCATCAGGCTAATAACCGCTTGCTAATTATTAATCTGTGGGGGTGGAATAGAGGAATAAGATGGTATAGACAGTATCGTAGAAAGAAGAAGATATTGTAGCTTGATTTTGTCGGATACACCTGATTGGTAAAGGGCCGGAGCCGGAGTCGGAGCTGTACCTAATCTGGAAGGGGCCGCAGCAGCGGGTAATCTTTACTTGCACGTCAATACATAGACTAATAGCTATCTTATTATTAGGTCGGTTTGGCTATTACTGATACTGTATTGTATTTTCAGCAAGCGGGGAATGAGCGTCAAGATGAAAGAGCCAAATTCTATTAATTTCACTTGTTTGAAATTTTCGGCAAGATCAACAGAGAAAAACTCCTTTTCAAGCACACCCGACTCGAATCCCATCATGCCCGAAACCGCAATACAAACTGCCATTATTCAATCCAAAGCCGGACCTCCAAGGGCTTCGGGTATTCCCTTGGAGATATCAACAAAGGTGCCTAAGCCGAAGTTAATCAAGCGCCACGATGTCCTCGTTCGCGTATTAGCAGTGGCGGGGAACCCAACAGATTTCAAGATGCCAACCCATTTTTACATGGAAAGCAATGTGATCGGGTGCGACTTTTGCGGAATTATTGAAGACGCTGGGCAATCTGCCAAATTCCCTGTTGGCACAAGGGTTTGCGGCGCCGATTTCCCATACCGCATTACGAAAGAGAATTCACAAAACGGTGCTTTCGCACAGTGGATTGCCATTGACTCACGTCACCTGCTTCAAGTTCCCAATGAGTGGAGTGACTTGCAGGCTGCTGCTCTGGGCGCTCTGGGTTGGGGCACCGCGGGTGTGGCATTCGGAGATCCAGAGGCGTTGAATCTCGCTGGCCGCCCTTCTAAGCCTATCCTGAGTGAAAAGATGATCCCTGTATTGGTGTATGGAGGGGCGACGGCGACTGGAATTGTGGCGATACAGCTCCTCAAGGCGTAGGCGTTAATTGTTCCCCCAGCAGGTGGCTGATGGTTGGCTGACCCCATCTAGATCAGGCTACAGCCCTGTAGCAGTATGCTCGTCCGCGTCATCAGAGCGAGTGATGGGCTATGGTGCTATTGGAACGGCAAACTACTCTTCCCCAGACTGCGTAAAGCAGATAAAGTCCATATGTTGTGGCGTCCCCATCAAACACGCCCTGGATTGCATCACGGATGAGATCTCGGCTGCGACCTGCTTCGCCGCAATGGGTAGGACAGGCGGCAAGTACGCCTGTTTGGAGGAGTTTTCGCCCCAGTGGGCGACCCGAAGGGCCGTCGAGGTCAAGGTAGTCATGGGATTTGAAATGTTGGGCTATGATGTCAACTTTGGCCCTGTCTCTTATGCCCGTCCGGCGAACCCAGCACTGCAGGCCATCGGGAGAGAATGGGCGGACGAGGTACAGGCGCTGCTTGACTATGGAAAGATACAAATCCAGCCTATCGAAGAGGTTGAAGGAGGGTTTGAAGGCCTGCTCCAGGTAGTGGATATGATGCAGAGCGGTGAGCGCAGTGGTAAAAAACTCGTGGTTAGAATCTCATTATAGGTCAAAGGTACTAAGCGTTGAGTGATAACATTGAAATTCCTTATGTCCAAACTGCTCGACAGAAGCTAGGATTCATATTTTATAGCAAGTACTTAAAATCATTCCGTTAACCAAGCTGTTGTAGTGAAACGACAGAGTTTTATTATTAAAAATAAATATAGAATTAGACATTCAGGCGGTGATGATCTGACTGTCATTTTCCGTACTCTTGTAGATATATCGAAACAGTAAATCCACCCGAAATGTCTGTGTATAAATCTCAATTCATTGCATGAGCAGCGCGAGATCAGCCATAATCAGTTCCACAACCAACTATCATTCATCAAGGTAACGTTTACTACAGGGCACCCCACCCGTCAGCCCTTGTTGAAGTCGTCCGCGTTTATCCCTTATCCCCGCAACGAGGATCTGGTTCATCGTCGGGACCTTGTCGAGAAACTAAATATACGGTTGCCGAATCGATCATGGCACTATCCCTGGTCAGTCTTCCCCAACTCTTTTATCACTATAAGCCTGGTGGAAGCAGTCAAACGACCGAGGCGAGCGGGGCCACTTCTTAGTGAGACAATGACATGGCACTGCGCTTCGGAAAACAAATACAGGTTTAGCAGGAGTGAAAGCTAGCATATGTAGTTTGACCTCCTTGATTTAGTCACAGGATGTTTGTCACTGAGGTTGCGAAGGACGAAGATGCCTCCTCCTTCCTTTCCAACATCAGTTGAAGACGCAGTAGCCTAGGACAAAAAGTCAAAATGCAGCCCGTTCAACTGCCTGGTCTCTAGTCCGGGCGTCGTCCTGGCAGAATGACACTTGGGGTTAGCGAGATTATATAGAGATCCGGGGTTATATACAGACTATTCCGCCAGAATAACATTCCGCCAGGATAATAATGATAATTGGGGGAAATAGGGTAAAGAGGCAATAGATTCTTTACCGTTAATAAGGAAGGAATTAACCCTAAATGCTAAAAGCGGCTAACAGAAAGTAAAAAAAGAGAGAAATAGCCCTTAAGTAAGTAGGAAAATAAGGCATTTTTATAAAAAAATATATTAAAAAGTAATTATATAAACCTATTAGTAAAAGTAAAGGATTTAAAATAGAGTTTAATTACTTATTACTATAGTAATAATAAAAAGTAAATTTATATTTATATAAATAAATAAAAGGTATATTAAATCTATAAAATAATAAAAGACTATAATTAATCTATTTATAAATTAATAAATATTAACAGTATTACTTTTAATTTAACTTAAAAACTGCTATAAAAGTAAGGGGGATTAATAAAGTATATTATAATTAATAGTACGGCAGACTATATAATTTAGCTATATAAGCAGCTTTAAATATTAATTTATCTATTCTATAAGGCAGCTATTAAGCCTAAACCGGCTTAAATAAAGTATTATTATTATAGCTGCTATAAGACTATTAAATAGCTACTATAAGATATTATTATATTTACTGAATTATTCTTACTAATAAGATAATGCCCTTAAGAATTAAATGACTTAATAGATAAAAATAGAAAGCTACTATTAAATAGAAGCCTATTTATCTCTAGACTAAAGATATATAAGGGACTTAACTGCAGGAGCTATTAATTCCTAACCTATAATAATTAGAATCTCACTATATATAAGACCTATAAGAGGCACTATAGGCTATAGGTTAGTGGCAGGGGAGGGAAAGGCCAGGCGACAGTAATATTCCAGTTACTATATAAGGCCCTATATATAAAGTATTAGATTATTAATCTAGCTGCTATATAGGCCGATGGCAGCAGCAATAAAAGCAATATTAGCAATATAGCTAAATAGGGAAATAGTGGCAGTAGCAGTAATAGTAATATTATACTGCTATAGACTGTCTGGATATATAAGAGGGATCTAAAGGAGGCAGAGTTAGAATAACGACAGTAAGTAGAGGCATTAGGTAGAGTTAAAATAGAGTTAAAATAGGTGCAGTTTATAAAATAGTCGGTATACTTATAGTAAAGGTATTACAACCTAATATAAGGATTATATATATACTCTATATACCTATAATTTTCATTTAATAAACCCTAACCTACCCTATAGAAGTTAAATATATACTATTTAACTAAAGTTAAACCGACCCTATTTAACTCTTAAATACAGTTAAACCGATAACATTTAACTTATATATTACTAAATATATATATATACTTATTTAGCATTTAAATAGAAC